>JARBWK010000003.1:103395464-103624531 GCA_030556195.1 Anolis apletophallus
CCAAAAGCAAAGCAAACCTATTTTCTCAACAAAATCTCAAGTAACCAAATTGAAGCTGTCATACTTTGGACATATCATGATAATGTTCAGTAAACATGACAGCAGTAGGAGAAGTGGAAGGCTGCATTACTGGTGGATTGATTGATTGATTGATTGATTAAATAAAGAATGCCATAGCCCTGGGTCTACGTGACTTGAGGAGAGCTGTTAATGACTCAGACTCCAGGAGAGCTCTAATTCATACATAAGATACCATAAATCAAAGCAACCTTGAAGGCAATTAATAGCAACCACTGCAGATTATTTAGGTGTGGTATGTGACTCATCCTAAAAAATTGTGTTTCACAACCACAAATGTCCACCTCACAGTCTGTGATGGTCAAAGGAGACAGAATCCAGTTCAGGAGGGGTCCTGCTGCACCAAATAATTTAAAGCAATGATAATATGTATGCCATTGTGTTGTGTCAGATTTTGTTTTAATTGAGGGAAAAAATCCCAAAACTTGAAGCCGGCCTTGTTGCCGTTTTGATCTTTTTCTATTTTTGAAATCTTTGTATTAACTGCAATTGCCGGTAAATAATTTTAAGATTCTTTCTCAAACCATCTGGAAAGAAAAAGACCACCCCTAATTGTTCTCAATTGTGCCCACATAAATCAGGCTACTCTGTGTAAGTACAATTTGTTCTAATACATAAGTTACTGCCTTTTAGCCAGCTATATAAATTCACAAGGCTTCCTATAGCTTCCAAAGAAAACATACAACTGCTATACATAGACTAAAACTAGCAAGAGTTAATACTGATTTAAACTAGAAATGCATTTGAAATGAAATTTTGATATTTGTATCAGAGGTATAACAGCAGTCACATTGATTAAACAAGTAGCAGTCAATAGCAAGCAGTTATCCAAAACGCTTGGGGCTAGAAGTATTTTGGATGATTGTGCATTGTGGAATATAATATTTGTATTTGCATACATAATGAGATATCTTGGAGATGGGAGCCAAGTTTAAACATGAAATTGATTTATGTGTCACATACACTTTGAACACATAGCCTGAATATAACTGTATACAATATTTTAAAAATAGTGTGCATGAAACAAAGTTGTGTACATAGAACCATTAGAAAGCAAAAGGGTGGGCAATTCTAGATTTTGGATTATTTTGGGTTTCCAAATTCTGGATAAGGGATGTTCATTGTTCAATCTGTATTGTCATATTTCCCAATACCTTTTAATGGACTTTACTATCCTATCCACCGAGAGGCCAGATGGGCAGTGCAGGGACAGATATTTCTCAGAAACACCTTCGGAGGTAGTACTGAAGACTATAGAGAGAAGGAGGCAAGGAACAAAAATTTATCTTCTATCCCCTTCCCCCAGGGCCGGCTGGTGGATTGCATTTCAGTGGGGCAGGGGTTTTTTTTCATGTCAGAAGTGGTTTGAGAAACTGCAAGTTACTTCTGGTGTGAGAGAATTAGCTGTCTGCAAGGCCCTTGCCCAGGGGATGCTTGGATGTTTTACCATCCTGTGAGAGGCTTCTCTCATGTCCCTGCTTGGGAAGCTGGAGCTGACAAGTGGAAGCTCACCCCGCTTCCCAGATTCAAACCGCCTACCTTTTGGTTGACTGTTCCGCCAGCACAAGAGTATAACCCATTGCGCCACCAGGAGATTTCGTGAATTTGGGGAAGTTTTTTTTCTAGCCAAGACTGAAGGGATCTGTCCAAAATGCTGAACTGATATGGAGATATTAGAAATATAGATATTTATACATATATTGTATGTACTTTAGAAGCACTGAAATCTCAGAAAAATCAGGTTCTCTCTGTATTAGAAAGCCAAGCTGACAGGCCATAAAGAATGCTGAAGGAGATCCGAGTTGAAAGGGGGAGGAGAAGAGGTGTATGCAGGGGCGGTCTAAGGTAATTTTAAATGGTAAGCGAACATTATTTTGCCCCCAAAAAACATTATTTTGCCCCCATGTAAAACAAATATACAATTATAATATCACAATACCATTAGTAGTATTATATTGTATCAATGTATATACAATATATTATACCATACTCATACTATATTGTATCATAATTATATTATACTACATTACAATATAATTAGATTATAATATATTGACATTATAATATAATATAACATTCTATTATATTATTATTATAAAATAATAATTAAAATATTTATTTAAATAAAATTATCCTCTACTAAATATTTCCATTACTCCTATAAAACTCAAATCACTATACTGCAGTATTGCTTGTAATATTACATGTAATATAAAATATATCATTATTCTATTGTTCTATTGTATTTTTATTATATTGTATGACAATATTAAGCAGAACTGTATAATAATCAACAAGAAATGCAATGTAAATGCATCAAAATCAGAATATATTACCTACCACCCATCTCATAATTCATAGGAGTCTCCCATAAGTCCAAAATTAGGATCCCAATGTAAATGTAAATAGAAAAACAGCCTAAATGTTCAAATGAGGTAAAATACAGGCAGCGCGGCCTGGGCAAACTTGGGCCTTCCCTCCCTCTAGGTGTTTGGGACTCCAACTCCCACAACTCCTCATAGCCTCAGGCCCCTCAGGTCTAGACAGAAATAGAGCCGAAGAAAGGAAGGAGGGACAGAAGAGGTCACAGAGGAGGAGGAGGAAAGCCCTTCATTCATTCCTTCACTTACTCTTCCTTCACGGATTCTTTTCTCCTTCCCCGCAAACGCGTGCGTGGCGGAGACAAAGGGATAGGGGAAGCACTCCCTGCCTGCCCGATTGGGAGTGCTTTGCTTACAGGCTTCTGCGCAAGGGAGCTACTGGGCATGCGCAGAGGTTTTCACGCATGTGCAGTTGCTCTTGTGCTCTACTTCAGTTCCGGAGCAACTGCACCTGCGCGAAAACCTCTGCGCATGCCCAGAAACAGCGTCGGAGCACACAAGGCCAGGGCCCAAAAGCAGGCAGCTGCGGCGCTGCCTGAGGAACATCGGCAGGGCCAGGATGGCGCCCCATGCGGCCAGGATGGCACCCCATGCGGCCAGGATGGCGCCCCCTTCCCAGATGGCGCCCTATGCAGCCGCTTACTTGGCCTACCTGTAGGACCGCCCCTGGGTGTATGTTATCTATACAGAGACTGGTACAGCATAGCCCGGGCCATACCTTCTTACTTCAAAAAAGTAAGGAATCTCTCTCCCTCCTGACAGGGCAAAGTAGGCCCCTTGATGGATTGATGTAAGCTGTAAACTGCTCTTAGAAAAAATATAGAGACATGCCTCTTGCATGTTGGAAGATAGAATTTGATATTTCTATGATGCTTAAAATGATGTAGTGATGATGTCACGTATGTAGACGCATGTTTCTTTGTTTGCCTGCATTTGAAGATGCACAAAAGGGAATGTCAACACCTTTATCCTCACTCTGGTTGCTTTTGGACGCAACTCCACTCCAGGGTCTTAGCTGAAAATAAAGATGAACTTTTCTGCCTCCAGAAAGGATCGCTCTTGATATTATCTCTCCTATCTGCAGCTACAGAACGAATGAGGTGAGGGGAGAGATAAAAGTTTCTTCTTTGGACAGATAACTTGAAATCTATTAATACAGAAGCTACCAGCTGTCCTTGGAGGCTCCTCTACTGGATCCCTTCAGTTCATGGAAAAACATTTATGGTACTAAGCCACAGATAATATAATCAATTGGGCCCCAGCCCCTATCTTGCTGGAGAGCAAAAAGAAAGATTCAGACAAATCCAAACAATATTTCACTAGTACTGCTGGTCCCACTACTTGTGTTGCTGTTTAGATTTTTCTAATCTGCATATCCTGCAGCACATCTAAAGGTCTGTCAACTTCATTGGGTGGATTATTTGTTAACTTTTTGAGCATTCTCCTGACACTTCTATGGTAAAATCAAAGGAGTAATTCCAACTATCTGTGGTTTGGGAGTTGTTCTGATCAGCAGCCATAGTACAAATAAAACAAGAGACTCCATGAAATAGGTACATGGTGTTCCTCTAGAAAATAATTATCAGATGAAGCCAAAAGAAAAGAGGAAAGGGGGTGAGGAGGCCTAGTTGTGTGGAATAAATCAGGGGGGGGGGAGACAGAATGAGAAAGTAAATTTAAAAACCAAAGGTATAGTAATATAAGTGGTTTTGGAATGCAAATTCAACAAAATTTAGCCAAGGAATTATTTTTCCCAGAAAAACATAACTCACTTCTGATCTCTATCACAGCCAGCCTTCTTGGAGGTTTCATCATCTATTGAATCATCAACTTTATCTCCCCCTTTCCTCTCCGTTGGTGCCCCTTTGTTGTGGGGGAGAGGCTTGCGTACCCTAATTAAGTTGTGAGCTATGCTGGCGGTGGCATACTAGCCACCGGAAGAGCCTCCCATGCCAGTCAGGTCACAACTGAAGGGTCTGTCAAAGAGCGTCAAAGGGCAGGTTGGGCTCTCTAGCCTTTCACAGCCATCCTAGGAGAAGGAAAACTCTGATTTCAAACCCAGGCAGATGGTGCTCGTTTAACCCTGTAAGGTCAACCATCTAAGAGAAGGAAACTCGAACCAAACCTACGACCTGAGGACCTCGCTGCCACCATCCTAAACTTGCTAGGCCCCGGCAGATGAACTTTTGGTTTAAAGGGTGAGGCCCATTCTGTGCACATTGCGCTCCACCAGAAAGGTCCATTGCACAGGCTCAAAGGACACATCCAACCTCTGAATCATCAACGCGCTTGTAGAAAGCGTGGGATGAGTCCTTCCTGAATCTTCGTCCGCGAAGAAAAGCCCCCCAAAAAGCCAAGAGAATCATCAACTATTTATCAACTATTGGACCATTGAAACACCTTGAAATGACACTTTAAAAAGATGAGTCAGCTACCTGTTACCAGAATAAGTATTGGTCTGTGTCTAATTATGTTCTAAGAAGCTACTCACAATTAATTAGACAAGTTATGATTGCCATTTTTAGTGGTTTTCATGTTCTCCCTTCAGGGGGGAAAAACACTGTAGAGTTTTGATTTAGGTCAAGAAATTGTGTGCATTCTTATTTCTATTCCTTCCCATGCCAACTGATCTAGCCATATTCCTCAGATTCAGTAACTTCTAAAATGCATATCCCAAATTCTCATCACTGGCATCATAACAGGTTTTTGCATATTCTTTTTCCCAAATTATTTTCAATTTATGTGAGGTGAAACTTATTCATTCACTCCACAGTTGACTCAAACTTGGTTGGAACTTTTGTGGAATGTTATAAAATCTTTTTTAGTTAAGAACATCTGAGGAACTATCATTTTCTCATGAATTTATCATCATTTTTTGTTTTGTTCTTTTACATGTTTCTTCTGTGAATTTTCAAAGGCAGAGTGGCATAAGAAGAACACACAACTCAGATGGTTGGTTAAAAGAGAACATTATTTTCTTGTCCAATCATTTTATTGCCCATGTAGGGAAGCACAGTTTATACACATGTCATTTAGAGATTAAATACAGCAGTAAAAATAAATGTGGGGAATTCTAACTCAATGGAGTGACAAGTCACAAGCTTCACACCATCTTTTGTTTTTCTTCTGAGCAATATTGGGCAATTCCAATGAAAATATTGTTCTTTTCTTCCTCAACACAGCTTTCTTTGTTCATTTATTTATCTATTTCATAACTCATTCACCCTGCCTACCAGGTTTCCAGAGCACTGTGCATTTAAAAAAATAATTAAAACTTGCCACCATAAAAGCAAGAAGAATAGAAACAAAAGCCATGTTACACAACTAAATCTGAGAGCTGCAAAATAAATAGAAAAGCAAGGTCAAATATTACACAGCGGTAATGCCCCGATTTAACAGTTACAGACTGGCATTCTGTGGCACAAGCACATGTAAGTTTCTCTTATGCCTATGTGCATCCATTGTTCATGGTTGTGGAGGTTGGGGTTCCCTTCCTCCCTGTACAGAATCAAATACTCCCTTCCCAGGCTTATTATAGTAGTGTCACTATGGGGGTGAAGAGGGTATGAGCTGCACCAGGTGGCCTCATAAGAGTGGGTGATGCCAACAAAGAGGGTTAGGATAAAAGCTGGACAAATCAGGAGGAAAATCAGCCAAGTAATGCTGAACAGGCATTCTTGCTCCCTCAGTGAAGACTGACAAGGGAGACCTCTGTCTCTCCCTTTTAGGCTGAACTTCTTTAAGTGATTCAACTTGCTTTGCCTTTCCTCCTTTGCATGTGTTAACACTTCTCCTATCTTGCCTGCTCCTCAAGATGCATGGAAGGAACAGGCATACTTCAGAGGATATATGGCAAGTCCAACATGGAGGCATATAGCTCAGCCTAGTCCTCTTGAAAACCTACCAAGCTGTACTGAGCCATACAGGATTTCATAATTTGTGTTGTTGTTGTTGTTGTTGTTTTGCCTTAGGTAATGCCATTCTCTCCTCCTGCAGGGATTGTCACTGTTTAAGATGCCACTGATGAAAATCTCCTGTCTCAAGAGACCACTTCTAGCTGGTGGAACATATACATTTGTGAATGGCCCAGATGATAAGAGAGGACTCTTCAGATAACCCCCAACCATTAGATGCAAAGGCACAGCATTTCAGAATCATCTGGAGCTCCTGCTATGACTGTCTTTTGAAGGGACCAGAAATGACATTGTATAACTCCCAGTCATTTTGGGAAACTTTAGATTGACTTGCTTCAAGTCTAATTTATGAATCTACCTCAAAGCCAAAAAAAGAAGTAGTGTCTTTGTATTTATTGTTTAGTTGGATTGTTTGCTTGTTTGAGCATGTCTTTTCTTCTTTCTATCTTATGGTGTAGTGTTTTTTTCTTCTGAAAATCAGTAAATTTGGGGTGAGTGTTTAGGAGCTGAAAAAAAATCAGTCAAAGAGGTTCTAGGGGTTCTGAGTTTTTCCTGGAGTGTTTATGGGTAGTTCCACAGTATCCCCTCATCAAATACTACTCCACTGGTTTGGGAATCTATCTTCTGGATTTTGTACTCGTGGTAGATTCCAAAAACCCTTTGATGCCTTTCTTCTTAGTTACCTTATTTGGAGAAATCAGCTGTTGTGAACTCCTTTGCCACATGCTTTTGCCTGAATTTATCTGAGAGATTAAAGGAGGCGGAAGTGTTTTGTTTCAGAAAAAGAAGGGCTGCATGAAAGACACAACTGTCCTTTTTATCTTTGATATCTTGTTCCAAACAAAAGGAATAGATTCCTCCCAGACTCAGTAGATGGTGCTCTTCACAGAGATTAAGAAGGCAGCAAATCGTATAGTTGAACAAAATCCCTCACCAAACCAAGGCAGACATGAACAATCTTTATATTATACTGAATACCTCAGGTTTCCGACATAAATCCCAACACTTGGAACATCACACAGATGCTCTCTCTGCTTCATCAGCAACTTTCAAGTTTCAAGTTTTGTTACCATCCCTCCAATAGTTATTTTTCAAAATATTTTCGAAGCATTTCAAGCAATTTTTCATAACCTGTAAGTTCTTGTCAAATATGCAGCACAGCTTGACCCCGAACAGGTACACATGTCTTGTCACTCAAACTTGCACTCTGTCTTCCAAAGAACAGTTGAATTGAACTGGCACTGGATATTATTGAGCTGAATAAAACTTTCCAATGCTTACAGAAAAGGGAGAGAGGTGAAAAATGGATCTACAGGTTTGATGCACTTCCAAAGACTGCAAGAGACTCACATTATTTTCATATATCTCAATTGTAGCAGAAAGATTCCTTTTTAACTGCAATGGCTATACTCCTAGGTTTTGTAGTAAGGTGGGACACTAGAGCTTTCTGGCTTAGAATTTAAAATGCTACTGTCCTGAGATTTCATAGGATGGAATCCTAACCGTTAAAGTGGAATTACAGTGGTATAGTTGTGTTATGTTAAAAGGCCTCTGCTGCAATGGGACTTTATTCCTTAGATGGGAAAAAATTCCAGTTACATGACCTCAAGAAAAGAAGGGTCAGTTAAGCTGTTGTATAATTCTAACAAAAGCTGATTTCTGATTGTGATGAAACCCTGAAGTCATGTTAGAAACCCAGAAGTCATATTCCCTGCAAAAATCTCTCTTAGGACCTCATCAGACGGAGGTCCATAAGCCAGGGGACAGTGGAGGAATCCATGCAATAGCAAGGGAAACCATGGGACAGTGCATCATTTCTTCCCCTTACTTTCACACTGCTTTTCCAACTCCCCTGGATTCCTCCCATGCTGTTCCCAGCTTGGTGAATTTAAACACTGATAGTCACTCATGTTCTCAGGGCGGCCTCTGACCATGCTGCTAAGATGGAGCCAGGATGGAGTCCCACCAAAAGCAGCCCTGCAACATATTGATAGGCTACAGTGGGCTCCATCCTGGCTGCATCTCAGCAACATCCTAGGATAGAGAAAAAGCCCCATGTGATGAAGTAAGTTTATGAAAACATTGGGGAGGCAGGAGAACCAGGAAGTGGCAGTTAGCTCATCGGACTGACCGATACTGAAAAAATCCTCCTCCTCCTCCCCCCTCAGAGGTAAGCACATTTTCCCCTGTTTTGGGAGCCCCAAAAGTGAGCAAATGTAAGGTGCTATCAGTTGTAAAATGCAGCCAGTTTTTGGAGCCCCTAAAACAGGAAAAATAAATCTTAAAATCAGTGAATTGTGAGTTATGCATTTGTAACCAAACAAGTGATTTGGAATAGGACCAGGTATTACAATACAAAAAATAATTAATACTAGGGCATTAATCACTTACTCTCAAGTAAATGGGTATTGATCCCATTTGTTGATCCTGTTGTGATGAATTCCTCATGTTTTGCTATATTGGAGGATTCCTCATGTTTGGATGGCTAGACTTGAAGGAAGGACACATGGCACAAGGAGGTGAGGGAAGGGCGCTGGAACCTTTCTTGTCACAGGCCTCTGCCTCTGTCTCAAGGCTGGGCTTCCCCGGAGAGAGGAGCCAGAGAGCCTCTCCAGCCATAGTGCTTGGGGCAGAAGAGGCTCAAGGAAGGAGAAGGAGGAGAAGCACCTCAGCCTGGCAGCATGGCTCCTCCCAAGGCTCCACGTCCTTCGGCTCTCCCAGGTCCTGATCTGGCGCGCTTTCCCCGGCTCCGCTCCCCAGCTCCCAAGAGATGAAACCAGCTGTCAGAGAGGGAGCTGACTGGCGGTGAGTCTGTTTTGTTTTTTTGAGCTGATTTTTTTCCGAATATGGCGGGCCATGGCTTTGAATTACCAACTTCACTTCCGGGTTGCTTACATCCCTTCAAAACCATTTCTAAAGTGATTTTAATATGAATTTAATACAAATTTTGGATCATTACGACAAACCTAACCAGGCCTACTACTTAATGAGGTCTAAGAGGAAGGATTTTTATTATTAATATAATAATAATAATAATAAACATTCTAAAATCAAAAGGCTTTAAACCCATTGTAGCTGCTCACACTGAGTGGGAAATTTTTCTAAAGCTTCCAAAAGAAAAAGAAATTGTGAAAAATATGCAGTCTGACTTTTGTGTAGCATTAGTAAAGCAGAGACCTGTGTATTCATGTTCTACTAGGTGCTCCTTCCCTCATAATCATTTAATCATTACTCTCTAAACAGTTTAGATAGAAGTCTGCTTTTGCTTTTCTTGTAGCTTGTTCAAGTTCTTTAATAATGTTGCTATAACAAGCATTACTGATTCAAAAGTGTTGGCAACTTTGTTGTACTTCTCACTGACAGCAATTAAGCCTTGGTCTACTGTGCCAACAATTTCTATAAGTCTTTCTACCTTGCAAGTGCTGCCTGTAAATGTTTTATAATCGCCAAGGAGACTGTCAGAGGTCTTAACCAAACATTAAGGCTTTTTTTCTATTTTCAAGTCAGACATTTGCAGTGGATGCTGACAGTGGAAGCAGGAGGGAATTCCCACCTATAGTAGAGATGCTCTCATTATGCATGGAAATACATGATGTATGGGGAAAAATAAACCTTCAGTTATCCCAGAACCACAGGCTTTCTTCACAACACTGTTATACATCAGGCAGGAGAAAGTGATAGAATCATAGAGTTGGCAGAGACGACAAGGGCCATTCAGTCCAGTCTCCTGCCACAATCAAAGCACTCTCAGTCTATTGCCATTCAGTTTCTAATTGAAAACCTGCAAAGAATAAAATTCCACCACACCCTAAGGCAGCATATTCCACTTTTGAATAATTGTTATCATCAAGAAATGTTCCCTAATGTTTAGGTAGAATCTCTTTTCCAATAGTTGGAAACCATCATTCTATGTCCTGGGACCAATTCACACGAGGGGGAGGGGGGTTGATGAGGTCTGGCAAGCATCACCTGACTTGGCCCCTCCCACATTCCTCCCAAAGTGGAGTGGAAATGTCACACGAGGAAAGTTTTTTTCGAGTAGCTCTATCAGAGCTACCCACACTTTCCTCCCCTTTTCCTCATATGATGGCAGAAAGGGCAGTGAGGCTGCCCTTTTGCCTACCTGATGGGGACAGGAACAGGGCACCAACACACCTTGTCCTGAGACCACCATGTGATGGAGGAAGGAGGGGTGCACATAGGATGCCACAAGGCTACTCACACTTCTGCCATTTCCCCAGCAACTGCCATAGGAAGAGATCCTTCGTTTCTGGAGTAGCAAAAAACTTCAGTATGACTGCTTTTCAAATAATCACACACGGCTAGCATGTCCTCTCTTAACCTCTTTTCAAGGATAAATATAGCCAGTTCAACTAGATTTTCCTCTTAGGGCTTCATTTCCAGACATATTACCATTTTGGTCACCCAAATAACTAAGCTCTGTGTGAAAATGTCCCCTGTCTGATGAAAATGGGCCATAAAAACTAAATATTGGAGACTGCTGTGTTTGCATCACATATACCATTATGCATATGGAAGTATGTGTAACCGCATTCATTTTCCCACCCATAATATATTTATAACCCTCTGAAATGCAACAGCAGAATGTCTCCTAACACTTCACCCACCAAATCAATACATGTGCATGCCTTATGTCTACTCCAGGTCCCTTTATTCCTTAGATGATCCCCGGAGGTTATCCACTGTGGCGTGCCCTTACATGGAATGTCTACATTCATTCCTTTTTTCCACCACATGTGTTTTGAGAAGACCAGATGTTCTCCATGAATTTTCCCTGCACATAATCCAGAACAACCGGTCTCTTATAGAAGTATTTGCTAAGCCTTTCCTATTATGCTCTGGATTTCTACACTCTCTGCTTTATATCTTCAAAATATTCTACAGTCCATGGGACAAAACACACAGGGGACTGAAAACTGCTATGGTAAAAAGAAAGATAAAGAAAAGACCTCCACCAAAGTAGCAATATATTGGCAGTGTTATGCCAAGCATATGGAAATACCTGTCTTTGGTGATCTTTTATGCTTGTTTGGAACAGTGGTGAGGTCTTTGAACATGTTTCCATAACAACATGTGGATCGTTGGCCAAAATGGTGACAAGAGTCAATAAACCATTAAAAAATTAGGACTTGAAAGGGCCTCTATGAAGGAATTAGACAAGTCCTGAAATGTACAGTTATGTTATTCAAGACTAAAGTTAAATTATCTATGCCATCTTATTTCAGATATGGATACAAAAGCTGAACAGTGAAAAAACTGAATTGGAAAGAAATTAACTCACTTGAAATGCAGAGAAGCATTATATAGATAGTAGGGACTGATAAAAAGACAAAATAATGGATCCTAGAGCACATCAAGCCTGAACTCTCCCTTCTCTTGGCTTTTCTTCACGAATGAAGATTCAGGAAGGAAGTTGGATGTGTCCTTTGAGCCTGTGCAATGGACCTTTCTGGTGGAGGGCAGTGTGCACAGAACTGGCCTCACCCTTTAAATCAAAGGTTTGTCTGCCGGGGCCTAGCAAGCTTGGACGGTGGCAGCGAGATCCTCGGATCGTAGGTTTGGTTGGAGTTTCCTTCTCTTAGATGGTTGACCTTAGAGGGTTAGACAAGCACCATCTGCCTGGGTTTGAAATTAGAATTTTCCTTCTCCTAGGATGGTTGCCAAAAGGCTAGAGAGCCCATCCTGTCCTTTGACGCTCTTTGTCAGACTCTTCAGTTGTGGCCTGTCTGTCAGTTGTGAACTCTCACTACAAGCCAACTAAACTGAGACTGTCATGCTTTGAACAGCTCATAACCAAGAAAATCATGCCTGGGGTCATATTCCAGAGGGATAAAATTAAACTAATGACAATATTCAGTCAAGGAAGACATGTCCCCGAATCTGCAAGACCTCAACTGGGTTGTTAATGATACGAAAACTTGGAGATTTCATTCTCTAGTTCAGCATAAGACAAAGTTGACTTGATGGCAGTTAATGACAACAACAAACGCAAATCTTTGCTGATGAGAAATAATAGTTTACTTGAAGAAAGCATGTTTTGAAGCAAAATAAATTTGGGGAGCAATTCCTATGAATCAGCATGTTCAATTGCTACTGCGACAAAACAGATGGGGAACTGCAGTTCAAAGTAGGACTTATAAAACCATATATGACTCAGGACCTCTTCACATGGGGCTAAAATCAGCTTGTACCCATTTAGCCTAGATCACCCACGGAGCCTGCTGGCTCCCATCGAACAATGCTGGAGAGCCTCTGCGGGTGAAGGAGGGTGGAACCAGCACAGTAACCCATGTTGCCATTGGAATCCATGGGGGAAGCTGTATGCTCCATGTGTGCTCCATGTTTTCCCCCTCATGGGATTGCCCTCAGCTGGAGCCAGGTGATGCAGGGCATGGGGTGCCAGGTTCCCCATCCCCCCCCCCACACACACACACACACACACAAAGCAGAGCAACCCCAGTGGCCATGTAACAAGTTTGGCAGGTTCAGACTGACTGACAAACCATATCTCCCTGAAATTATCAGGAGAATCTTTCCTCTGAGTTCTACCATCTTTAGAAAGCACAGTTGTCTTGGATTTGAGACAGAACTTGGTGCCTGGCACTAGACTTGGTAACCCCCTTTCCAGTTAGGATGGCGGTTTTCTCCAAAAAGAAGATTCTGAAGACATATTATAAGGTTGTCATTAGCTTCCTTTGAAGGTTGCCAGAAATGATGAATTAAAGCCAATTTCACAGTAAGTCCTATAAAACCAAATTAATAGCTGGAGTAGGAGGGAAAGAAAACCATCCCTGTAGCCAATTACGGGATAACGCTCCACATCTCTACCACCTCAATCCCAGCTCAGACCCAACCCAAGCTAACAGGGTTGTGGCTTGGGGAGAAAAGGGATGCCAAAATAATAGCCCTGCCTTATTCTCAGATTACAGTACCTGAAGTAAACTGGGGACAAAGGAGTAAAGTGGGAGCATTTTAAAAGCAAATGAAAGAGTGGATTAATTGGAACTCTTTGTGTCAAGATGGAGGGTATGTTCCTGTCAAAAAGGAAGACAATATTGGATATAGGCCATATTAAACCATATTAAATCCATAAAATTTGCAATGCAAAACCCAGTTATACTACATAAAGTATATTTTTATCTTCCACACCAATGTGCTCTTTTGAAAGTCAATGTAAACAAGATGGGTATTTTTCCGCTGAATCCAAAGAAACTCTAAACGAAACACTGTGGGTTTTTAAAAAAGGGATAGTACATGGAAAATATATGTAGCATTTCTACTGAGTTAATGTTATCATGTTCATTTTTCTTCCTCTTTTAAGAAACTATACAAATCAGCAGATTTTATGAGTCCTGGTAGAAAGGTCACATAATACAATTACTCCATATATTATTGCATTGTTATTTATATATTAAAAATGGTACATGATGCTGCATGGCATTTGACTGCCCTTGGAATCCATCCACTGGGGTTTGGTTCTAGGATCCCCCATGGATACAAAAATCCTAGGATGCTCCAGTCCTCTCATATACAACAGTATAGCCAAATGGCTTCCCTTATGTAAAACGCAAATCGCAGTTTGCTTTGTGGGGTTTTAAGCTCATTTCAATTCCTTCCAAGAAATCCACAGCAAGACATTTTTTTATTGGTCAAGGCCAAAATATATAGTTTTGGAATTACTTTTGTGCTCCTGGAAGTGAGCTATTGGCTTATGGTCAGCTCTGCAACCTGTTGGTATTATTTTCTGCAGTTAGTATCAGTAAGGGATCAATAAAGTTTTCTCCACTTCTACCTATCTCTTCTTTCTATTCTTCCTTGTTGCTTTTTGCAAAACATGGACACTAATATAGAATGGTAGTTCATGGCTTACCAGTTGACCACATATCTCTCGTATTTCACATGCATACATTGAGTCAAATATTTATGGTAGGAGGTAAATAAAGTAGGTTAACTACTAGAGGCATGGGGAGGACTATATAGTTGGTGACCTGCTCTGCAATCATCCTGCAGATGAAAAAAATTATCTCCATTTCCACTTGTGATCAATACAGTCTAGCTTTTCAAAGGCAACTGTCGGAGTGTTGATCTATTTTCACTGTGTTTAAAACACTTAAATTGGAGAAGTGAATATACATAAATGAATTCTTGTGTATGCACTTCTCCACTTCTAAGCATTTTGCAATATGATTGCTTCCTTTTTCTTAGATTACAGATATACATAACATTACCAGTATTTATTTATTTATCGTATCAGGAGTGAACCAAACAGTTGTATTGTGTTTTTTTTAAAAAACCACACACACACACACAAAGTTTGCAAATTCTTCATTTTATTGCATTTCCTTTGACCAGTAGCTGGCCACTTGGAGTGCCTCTGGTGTTGCTATAAGAAGGTCCTCCGTTGTGCATGTGGCAAGGCTCAGACTGCATTGTAATAGGTGGTCTGTGGTTTGCTCTTCTCCACACTCACATGTCGTGAACTCCCCTTTGTAGCCCCATTTCTTAAGGCTGGCTCTGCATCTCATGGTGCCAGAGCACAGTCTGTTCAGTGCCTTCCAAGTCGCCCAGTTTTCTGTGTGCCCAGGAAGAGAGTCTCTCGTTTGGTATTAGCCATTGATTGAGGTTCTGGGTTTTAGCCTGCCACTTTTGGACTCTCACTTGCTTCGATGTAGGGGGGGGGGAGCAAATAGAAGACCATTCTAGCCTTGTGTATGAGAGAATTCCACAGCCAGGGATAACTCATCAAGAAGCCCCTTGGTGTGTATACAGTATGCATAGATAATATCATATACAGAGAATGTAAGTAATGGAGGGAAATTGCTGTTGCTGTTTGGTTCTTTCCCATTGCCATTTAAAAATTATATAGAATAATTACAATTATGGGAGTAACTAGGCACTAGATACCAAGAGTGATGATGACAGGAGGCTGGTTGATCAAAGCAACACTTTCTATGAATCCTGTTTTCTGCCCCTCCAGGCAGTGTAATAATAATCATAGAAGCAGTGACCACACTGCTCACTTTCACCGCTAATAACTGCTCTTCTATTTGAACACTGCTACTCACATCACTGATGGTAGTTATTACTTAGTAAAAACACTGCTAGAATTCCTTTGGGCTATAATTACCACAAACTAATCCACAAACTCTACTTTCTCTTTTTCCTTTTGCTCATAACTCTAAGTCACTTAAGACATGATTCAAAAGTATTGTTGAATTTCAGAAGATCAAATTGTTTGGAGTGGCTTCCAGACACACACCCCATATTGAAGTATACTGTTAAAAAGATCATATTAAGGAGAAAAAGTGCTGATATTGTCAAGAATGAGGACTGCCTGGAAGAAATCAAAGAGCTGGGCCCACATGTTCTCCTGCAAATGCAAAATTGTATCATGGTTCCCTCTTCTAGAATTTTCCAACAGTAACTTCTCCCAAAACCTAGGTGTAGGACAAGCTTGTTCTTGCAAGTCACAATCCAGCTCTGCTGAAGCTCCCTCATGCACAACTGGAGGACATCAGTAGGTAAATCTGCTCATATAGGCTTCATTTTAAAAAGTGCAATTTTTCTGGATCTTCTGTTGGCCATGTTTGCACAAGCACTCCTTTTACCAAGGAGTGACTTGAGAAACTGCAAGTTGCTTCTGGTGTGAGATAATTGGCTGTCTGCAAGGACATTGCCCAGGGTATGCCTGGATGTTTTGACATTTTACCATCCTTGTGGAAGGCTTCTCTCATGTCCCCACATGGGGAGCTGCAGCTGACAGAGGGAGCTCATCTGAGCTATTCCCAGATTCAAACCCTCGATCTATTGGTCTTCAGTCCTACCAGCACAAGGGTTTAGCCCATTGCACCACTGGGGGCTCCTGCAAGCATAGTAGGATCCCCCCCCCAAATGTTGGGTACTGTGAAAAACACCATGAGACAGAAGAGTTTCAAGCAAGTACAGTGTCCCCTCACTTATTGCTGGGGTTAGGTTCCAGGACCTCCCGCAATAAGTGAAAAACCGCGATGTAGGGATGCTCTTTTTATTTTATTATTCATACATTATTTTTGTAGTTATACACTATTTTAAGTCTTAAACTTAAACTTAAAATAAAGTGAAGGAAAGGAAGGAAGGAAAGGCTCTTCGAGGCTGGAGGGAGGGAGGACTGAGGAGGGAAAGCACCTTGTAGAGCGGCGGCGGCAAAACCCCACAAAACAGTAAAAATACCATGATATATATTTTAAATTAATATTTTTTGAAATCCGCAAAGCAGCGAGTCCGCAATAATCAAACCGCGAAGTAGCAAGGGAACACTGTTCTGTATACATGTGAGGTATAAACACATATCATGTGATGAGAAACACATTCAAGGAATGAACTGAAAAACTGTGATATAAGATCACTTCTTCCTAGTAGCTTTCTTTCTGGTAAATATTTGCTATATGAATTTTGATGCATTATAGTTATTTTCCTCTGGTTTGCCTCAAAGCATTCTTCAAAATAACGGAAATGGCTCTGTAAGAACTAGCTGTTTCAGAATCACTGGAAAAAAACACAGCCATAAACCACATGCAGACTTTTTGTTTGTGAAATTAAATTATTTGTTAAAACTGGGCAGAGATATTGGCTCTGACCGTATTTCCACATCTTTTCAAAAAGCTTTGACATATTGCTTTCTAAGAGGTGGCACAATAGCCATGTGTAAATACCTTAAAAGATGCATGTAGAATAAGCATAGGCAAACTTTTTAATGTGAGGGCCACATGAGGGGCTGAAACAGGGTGGGTGGGGTGGGCAAGGAGGGAGGGGGAGGCCAGGGGGGTTGCTGGGGGTTAACACCTGGCAGCTTGCCCAGTCCATGGTCGTGCCCAGGAGGTTGTGCTCATCAGCACCAGCTCTGGGCAGAGCCTTTTCCTGGTCTGCACCTTAGCCTCCACTGCCACGGGACTCACTTGCCCTTGAGGAAGGTGGTGGCAGCAGAGAAGTAGGAAGAGGAGGTGAAATAGGAGCTGCTCTCCTCGTTGTGAGGGGCAGAAGTATGGAAGAAGGGGAATGTGCTGGCTCCACATGTGCCAGTGAGGAGCAGCTAAGTTCCATGGAGGTGGAGGCCAAGGTGCAGGCCATGAAGAGCTTCTGCCTGGAGGGCTGGTGCTGCAGCTGTGTGTGACTTCCCTGATCTCCTCTCAGCATGAGGACATGGGCAAGCCACCACATCCTCATGCTTATAGGAAGATGAGAGAGAGGAGGGCCAGAGAAAAAAGTCCAAAGGGGCACATCCTGCCCCCAGGCCTGTATTTGCGCATACCTGATGAAGAAGATGCTTGCTTTCTGCTGCAATTGATTCCATTTACACAAACCGATAGATTCAAATTACATGAAAATGGATTCTTTCATTTTTTTGTCTTTTATTCAAAAAATAATAAAAACATTATAGTACATTACATTGGTATAGATAACATTTTTCTCTCCTTCCCTCCCTTTCCCTCCCTCCTCAACCACGGTATAGTTCTCCGAATCTTGCAGATCCAGCCACTGGAAAAGTCTTTGTGTTTTTTGTATGATGTGAACGTTGGCTCCTCCATTTTTCATCCAGTTGAAATAGATCATCCATCTATCTGTGATGTCCTTTTGTTTGTCTGTTCTTGTTGCTTGATTAGTCATAATTCCCGTAATATCTAATAACACTTGATCATACATATAATCATTCCAATTACTTAATGTCCATTTCGTTTTGTCTTTCCATCCTTCAGCAATCACCGCATGGGCTGCTCTTATTGTTACCTTAAATAACTCCTGAAATTTGGTTTTTATACTTGGATGATCCATCACTCCCCATAGTAGCAAATCATTATTAATTTGAATATTTATCTGGAATATCTCTTGTATTTTTCCTTGTATCATTTGCCAGAAGTTTTTTATTTCAGAACACTCCCACCACATATGTGAATAAGTACCTTTTTCAATATTACAGTGCCAACACTTAGAATTCTATCCTTTTACCATATAAGCCAGTTGCTCAGGAGTTTTGTACCATCTTAATATCATCTTTTTTTCTAATTCATTATATTTTTCTATTTTTATTTTATTCATAGTCCTAATTATTTCCTCTAGTTTATGTGTCTGTAATGATTTAACCCCATTCCATTTGTTACATATTGCTCTAATCATGAACTTTTTATCTTCCACCATTAAATTGTATATTTTTGCCACTGTTCCTTTGCTTGTTTTTTCTCTTGCATTGAGTAATTTATCTACCTTTAGTTCTTCAGTGGGCAGAGCACCTTCTTTTTTTTACTTTTTCCCAAATCGCTCTTAATTTTAACCAATTTTCTTTCCCCCCTTTTTCCAAAATCTCTGGCCAATTTATAATTTTTCCATCTTGTTTCCACATATCTTTTATTCTTCTTAGCAAATAACTTAGAAGAAAGGGGACATGAAAATGGATTCAATCTAAGAGTTTTGTAGGAAAAACATCATGGCAGTAAAGTTGTTTGACAATGAAATATGCTGCCTCAGAATGTGAAATATGCTGCCTTCTTTCTTTCAAGCTTTTTAGACAGAGACTGGATGGCCATATGTTGTGTATTCCTGTATGGCCAAAGGTAGTTGGACTGGATGGCTCTTGTGATCCTCTCCAACCTAATGTTGTCAAGGCAATCCTGATTTATGGTGATGCCCTAATAGAATTTGTTCAGAGGGTATTGCTGTTGCCTTCCTCTGAGATCGAGAGAGCGTGACTTGTTCAACGTCAACAAAGGAATTTCCTTAAGTATGTGAGATCTGAAACCTGATCTCCCAGAGACCTAGCCATTCACTCAAGTCACTACACCACATTGCCTTTATAGTAGTGATTCTAAAGTACTGATCAATCCCATAAAATTGCAGTATCAAGAACATTTCACACATCTGACCAGTAAAACTAAAAGCATGGTTTTCCTGGAAGACAACACTTTCTGTAAAGTTTCATGTTTAGCTGTAATGGTTTTTTACATGACTCATTACTTTCCCTGAAACATTTCAGAATTGTAGAGAAAATCTGTAAAAACAAATGTGTCAAACTCAACCCCAATATATATTAATGTATGTTAAGATTCGTATCTATGGGTTATACTTAGACAGTCACACAGATGCCTATTGAAAATGTGAGCCATCTGCTTTCTCTTATTGAAGAATTATTAAAAAGTGTAAATAAATCAACAAATGCATGCTGAGTGATTCTTCTAATTATGCAAAACTTCCCCAGAAGAATGGTATGTGGAATAATGAAATAAACAATATTGTTAGGGCAGTCAAATAAACGGCTGCTAGAGTGATTGATAATACGCTAAGATGATTAAGTACTGATGTTTTGATAATGCAAAAGTAATGGCAGACATTGATTCCTTGATAACTGGATACCTTTCTACAGTTTTCGGAAGGTAAAGCCAGTTACAACATTGAACAGCTTACTCATTTCTAGATGAGAGAATATGACAGAAAACAGATGGGAACACAGTTCAGCAGTTTGGAGATGTTTGTCCAAGTTATTTTTCTTCTCTCTGGAACTTTTCACATTAATTTCCATATTATTGTGGAAATAAAGAAAATCATATAATTCAATCAGATTTATTGGTGATTGGTATAAATTAAAAGGAGTCTCGTGGTGGCTGTAGTAGATTGTCAAAAAGCAAAGCAAAAGATGTTAAAGGAAATTCAGTAGTCAGTTCATGCCAATTATATTTTAAATTATATATGGTTTCAAGATAATCTAGGAATGCCACATAGGGATTGAGAGGGAGAGGGAGAGGGAGAGGGAGAGGGAGAGGGAGAGGGAGAGGGAGAGGGAGAGGGAGAGGGAGAGGGAGAGGGAGAGGGAGAGGGAGAGGGAGAGGGAGAGGGAGAGGGAGAGATAAACTGTTCCCATTTTCAGAATGGTACCTTCTAAAAATAATCTCTCCTTTAAAAAATACAATGGCCTGCCAGCTACTCTATTTGTAGTTTGACAGCAAATTCATCTTACAACTATTGTTAGTTCTGTGGTGGTGGCTCAGCTGCTAAGAAGCAAGAATTTTTCCAGTTGTCCTGACATCCTTCTTGCAGTCAAGCCTAGTGGTGAACAGTAAATTAAACATGAACCAAAACAATGTTTATTTTCAATCTACTTTTAAGCCTTCTTGCAAAAGGAAAATCCTAGATAGTCAACAAGATGTGTATCAAAATCAGAAAATCTAAGCAACCTAAATCTAGTTCCAACTAGAGCAAAACCATTGAGTCAATGAGAACATGGGCAGTCAACACAAATTATATATTACTAATTTAATGGGTCTAATAGCAATTAGATTGAGCACTTTACTAATTCTGATTCATAATTCAGGGGGAAATTGCTTTGCCAAAAGCGGTTTTCTGGTTCATAAGAGATTTCCTGATTCATTTAAATTTGCTGGTTTGCAAATTAGAGCTTAACTCCCCAGAGCTCAAATTACTCGGCCAATTAAAGAACACGTCCAATTGGTGTGTGTTGCATTTTTCCTACATGGACTCAACCAGGAGTCAAACACTCAGCTTCCAACACAAAGAAAGTTGAATTGATATTTCTGCTCAATAGAGGTCAGCATTCAGCAGGAATGAAAATAAAGGTACATGAAAAACAATTTCTTCTTTTGAATCTTTAATAAATTATTTGAGGAGAGCTAAGGTCTATCGTTGCAGATGCTGAATACAATGGATCAGTGTCTGTTGCCAATGCAGCCAAAATGTTTAATACAAACTCTTAAGAATAGGTATATGATTATGTGCCCTCAAGTTGCCTGTTGACATATGGAAACCCCATTAATTTTACACGTTTTTCTTTTGGCAAGGAACACTTCAAGGTGGTTTTGGTTCTTCCAAAGCCAAAATACCAATGTTCAGTATAGTAAATGAATGTTCACAGCTACCAGAAGGTTATAGTGCACTGGTCTGTAAAAAATATCAGAGCTTGGGTACATTACCTTTTTGGGGTGAAACTCCCCAAAATTCCCACCAGAATGAACATTACCCATGTTCATTGGAGGATACCAAAAACAGTTCAAAAAGTAGAGTTTTTAAGCTCTGGGAAAATATGTGTCATAGCTGTGTATATAACTTCTGGAGAGTGAATGGAAAGATATCATGGATTGTAGCAACCAAGATTCTGGGTCATGCGGGCTGGACAAACCTAGATTTCCACAAAAATTGAAAACTGGCTTTTCATTTCGTTGGTTGGTTGGTTGGTTGACTGGTTGGTTGGATGGATGGTTGATCTGTCAGACATGTGTCAAAAGGCAACTCTTTCTAGTACATGATGTAATTTTGTATCAGACATTTCCATTCTCCACAAAAAAAATTATGTGTGTGTTTGGGTTGTTGCAGGTTTTTCAGGCTGTATGGCCATGCTCTAGAAGCATTCTCTACTGATGTTTCGCTTGCATTTATGGAAACCTCACAAACTCTGAGGATGCTTGCCACAGATTCAGGTGATACGTCAAGAGAGAATGCTTCTAGAGCATGGCCATACAGCCCAAAAAACCTACAACAACCCCATGATTCCGGCCATGAAAGCCTTTGACAATACATATAGGTGTGTTTCTTTGAGATAAACCAAAAAAATGGAGACCAAACAAATAAAAAAACATATCTAAAGATAAATGCTTTCTGCCTAAATAAGGACTTTGGTAATAATCAAGAAAAAAAGTCAAACTTCGAAAAGGAACATACAGTGGCAGTTCTGCATGAAGTTCAGTTAACAGACCTATAACATATTAACATTAGAAGCAACTAGGCATGAGAAAAAAGTTATGAAAATTAAATGAAATCGGAAGGGATTCGTATGTAATGGGACTTTCTAGTTTATACGCATCGCTGCAGCTATCCCGGAAGTATCCTTTCTTTTACGACACTTTGCGGCGCCATTTTTGTATCTGGTGCGTAAGTGTCGTAAGGACGTCGGATGGCTTCTTTGCCCTTACTCGACGTGGTTTCTGATTGGCTAATGGAGACCAGGTGGTACCATAAAACCACCTTCTTTCCTTTAGCCAATCAGCGAGCGAGGGCCTCCTCCTCCTCTCCCGCCTATGGCAGGGCGGCAAGAGAGGAGGAGGATCCCCCCCCGCGCCCCTCGCTGCCTCTCTCTAGCCCCGATCCATGGATCCATGGATCGAAGCTAGAGAGAGACAGCGAAGGGCGCGGGGGGCTTCTTCCTCCTCTCTCGCCACCCTCCCTCCTTTCCTTGCCAATAAACCGGAGTATTGGCAAGGAAAGGAGGGGGGAGGAAGCGAATTGCCTCCTCCTTCCCCTCCTTTCCCTGCCAATAAACCGGAGTATTGGCAAGGAAAGGGGGAGGAAGCGAATTGCCTCCTCCTTCCCCTCCTTTCCCTGCCAATAAACCGGAGTATTGGCAAGGAAAGGGGGGGGAGAAAGCGAATTGCCTCCTCCTTCCCCTCCTTTCCCTGCCAATAAACCGGAGTATTGGCAAGGAAAGGGGGGGAAGCAAATTGCCTCCTCCTTCCCCTCCTTCCCTTGCCAATAAACCAGAGTATTGGCAAGGAAAGGAGGAAAGAGAAGCGAATCGCCTCCTCCTTCCCCTCCTTTCCTTGCCAATACTCTGGTTTATTGGCAAGGAAAGGAGGGGAAGGAGGAGGCTATTCGCTTCCCCCCTCCTTTCCTTGCTCATCCCACGCTTTTTACAAACGCGTTGATGACTAAAAAGGCCAATCTGAGATAGGCAAGTTTGGTTGCAGAAAGCACAGCAGAAATTCCAAAATCATAAGCAAATGCATTAAGCCTTGATGCGCTTTAGATCCTGGCAGAAGAGGAGGAGGGGACGGGCCCTCCCTGCCCCTCCTGCCTGCCAGGATCTAAAGCGCACCAAGCCTTAATGCGCTTTAGATCCTGGCAGAGGAGGAGGAGTGGACGGGCCCTCCCTGCCCCTCCTGCCTGCCAGGATCTAAAGCGTGCCAAGCCTTGAAGAGGCTTCATGACTGGCCAACTTCAGCCCTCCAGATGTTTTGGACTCACTCCTCCCTCTCCCCCGCTCTCTCCTTCTCTCTCTGCTTTCTCTTCTCTCTCTCTCTCTCTCCTCGTGGCTTCCCCCCTCCCTTCTCTTCTGCCTCCTCTCTTCCCCCACTGCACGGGCCAACTTCAGCCCTCCAGGTGTTTTGGATTTCAACTCTCACCATTCCTCACAGCCTCAGGCCTCTTCCTTTTCCCCTCAGCCTGGGCAAACTTGAGCCCTCACTCCTTCAGGATCGGGGCGAGAGAGAGGCAGCGAGGAGCGAGGGGGCTCCTCCTCCTTTTTTGCTGCTTCCAAGAATAGAATACCCCTTCCCTCCCTCCTTCCCTCCCTCCTTCCCTCCCTCCTTCCATCCATCCCTCCTTCCCTCCCTCCTTCAGTTTACCAGCTGTTTGGATTTCTGGGAGTTGTAGGCCAAAACCATCTGGAATGCGCATGCGCTGGCATACGAACTACTAACGAATTTTGTTAGCAATTACGTTACATTTTAGAAATTTTTGGAAATTTTTTTGTAAGTCTTTCTATTACTAATCAACCCCCCATTAGATTTTTGAATCCCGATTTTTGGGTTCTAAAGCAAGCCTAGAAGCAACATTCCACCTTGAATCGCCTCTGGGCTGAGAGGGGTGGTATACAAATATAGTAAATAAACATTCTAGGTGATTATCATATTCCACGTCAAATACTCTATTGCATTTACCACAGTCCTATACATGTCTACTCAAAAATAAGTCTCATTGACTCAGTGGAAATTCTGTAGGTTTTATTTTGCATTTTGCTGAACCCTCTCCTACAAATAATCTTGGTGCTTTGGACAACTCCTTTAAAATCTAAAATCCTAAATGGATTAATCACTTTGTTGCAGTGGGAGCCATATGACACCTCTTTCAAAAAAAGGTCTAGCTTAGCTCCAATATCAGGGACTCAAGAAATTACTTTTTTGGACAACATCCAGAAATCACCAAACAACGTATGTCAGTAGAACTGCTGGTTTAGAGATTCTGGCATCTGTAGTCCCCTGGAAAAAAATCTCAAGCTTTGCCAGTTTTGATGCTCCAGAAGATCCAGAGCTTTGCTAGATTTGTTCCATTAAGACAAAGTTAAGTAAGAACCTATTTACATCTAGTAGTTAGCTAAATCTTCATCCCATTTAGTTAGAATCAAACCCCCCTCTCTTTTGAATTGCTTTCAACAGCAGTCTTATATTATCATCGAGGTTGCCTAATGGTGATATCTCCTATCCATTGCAATTTCACTGTGATGTCCAGGTGTTTTGGCTTCAACTTCTAGAAACATCAGCTGCCTTGGCCAATGATCAGGGAATCTGATCCAAAACACTAAGAGGACCAGTGTTCGAAAACAATTATGAGAAAAGTTTCTTCACAATTTCCTTCAGAGGTTCCTAGTGAATCCATCACTGCAGTGGGAGAGACGTCATTCAGCTTTGGGAGGATCAGCAGGAATTGAGTAGAAACAAACAGAATCAAGTGAATTCAAGCCATCCACCCACAATCCCCATATCTCCCCGTATAATCTCACATATTATGGAAACTTGCTTCTAAGAAACTGGATCTTTTCAGTGAATAGTTTTTGTGATTGCTTTAGGGTGTTTGTGGTATATTGATGACCTAGATTTAATGTTCCTCTCCTTTCTTCATACCAGCAAGCTACGCATGCCTTGATGCGGTTGTTTTATATAATCTTGCATGCCTGAAGCATACTTCTGTAAGGAAGTACAAATATTTATTCATGGGATTTTTCCTTTGATCTTCTATTTATATATTTTATTCTGGGATGGGGTGGAGTGGGGTGCCAGTGTTTTGTTGACTCAGATATAAGATTTGAAAATAATGACCAAGATTGGGAGTTGGACCAAAGAGGATGCTTGGCACATATGGGAACTTCATGTTCTGTGTGTGTAAAAAAAGGGAGTGGGCATAAACCTCTCTCTTGTCCTTGTTTGTGGCATCTAAGGTATCCTTCCAACACTGTTTGCTGGCGGTTGTGAAGCTGATGTTTTGCACCCAAATGCAATGGCAAAGATGAAGAACATCTCCTTCCCTTCAGAAGTGCCATTTTTAAATACTACATACACTTCTTATTTTCAAGTACAGCTGAACCTCTGGCATATCTATTACTTGCAGACTATGTAAAATTTAGCTTTTCAATTACATGGGCTCACTTTCTTGTTACCATGCTACCCACTTTTTCTGGAAAATCAACAGCAGTGCTGAGGTTCATAATGGTTGGCAACTTACATTTCCCTCCAAGATCCATGTATGTGGCCTACACTGATGGAGAGAAATATGACACAAATGGTAACTCTCTATCACACACACACACACACACACACTAAAGAAAGTAGGCAGTATAGCCAGTCTCTGAGTCATACCCACACAATTAAATAAAGGATTATACTCAGGGAAAGCAAGAAGTAAAGAATGTGGGAAGGATGCTGAGAAAACGTTGTGGTATGTTTTGCTTTTTTACTAATGAGAGTTAGAAACTGCCATGTGCTTGTGGTAACTAAAGAGCAGAACAGTCATTTTAGGGCAGAGGAGGAAGACTAGTTGACCTTGACAAATGGAAAGGAATTATTACTACATTGAAGACCAATTAAAAATATTTGGTTCCAAATTGGAATGACTATTTTAACTTCAGGCCAACTCTTTGGTATCTCCTGTTAATGGCTACAGCTTCCCCAGGAGATTGTAGAAGTTGGGTGGATATTGTCTTCCAAAAATATGATCTTTATAAGCTTTATATGCTCTGTATTTTCACATGTATAAATACACAGGCGCAGACTTGTAGTATGGAAGAAAGGATATCTTTATTCATACAATGGATAAGAAAAAATCCAAGAAACTAGAAAGTATTTCCACAGCTGAGACTGGCTTACTCTCACATCTTAGTATTCCACCCTGCAGGTGGCACAATGATGGGAACAATGGGACCAAAAGAATAATCATGTTCTGGTTCACTTTGTATTATGTGCAACATATACAAGACAATGTAATTGCCTTCCATCTTTGTAACTTTAATTACCTGGAAGATTCAGTATTTTCAGCCTAGAGCACCAATGGTCTATTGCTCAGTTTCCTTTACTAGGGTGAATGGTGGGGAAATTTATGGTGATGGTTTTGGTCCAGCCCTGAGTATTGTTGTGTATCTGCATGAAAGGGTAATAGAGAAGTGTGATGGGTCATTGTGCAACTTCAAAAAAACTGGTCGACACACCCAAGGCCTTAATACATCCATGGTTTAGGGAAGCTTTAGGGATGAGTTATCATTTGTATGGGTGTGTATGCATCTGTCACGTTCACGGACTTAGCGGGCCCCTTAATCACACACACAGAGACGTACTGAAGGCTAACTACTTTATTGAGTATAAAAACAGTTCCAAAGAATATATAATCCAATAATAAGCAATTGTTCAAAAGGTAGAAAGCAAGATTGTCCAAAGTAACGTAGCAAATAGACTAGAAGCTTTGCAAGGCTCCGCAAACCAATGCGGTTCAAGAAACAAGACAAGGCTCCGCAATCCAATGCGGATCAAGAAACAAGGCAAGGCAAATGCAAGGCAAGGCTTGATGACCACGGCTTGGCTTGTGGTCCCACTCCGCTTCACACCTATTCAGGAAAGACGTGGCCGGAGAACTGAGGATGCGTTCCCACGGATCCTATACTTAATCCTTTGGCCGAGGCCCCCGACGCTCTAGGCTTCTTCGTCTCCAATCTCCGCTCACGGACCTCGGTCGGTCTAGGACCCTAGACCAAGCCCTCCTAGTAGACTCAATGTCCCGTCTCCTATCGAAAGTTCGACCTTGCCTCTCAGCAGCTGTGTCGCTATCTTCCTGAGAACTTTCCTCCCTAGCACTTTCCCACTCGGCTTCGTCCATGTTTTCACTTTCAAGCTCTTGGGAATTCCTCCCCCCGGGGTGTTCATAACTCCCTTCGCTGCTTCTCATCTCCACCTGGTGATCGGAATCTATGCTAGGCCCAAACATCATCTCATCCCATGCCAAGCTCTCTGTGGGCGAATGAGGCCCATCCGAAGGGCCCTGTGCTTCACCCCAGTCATCTAGCTCATCCTCTGAATCCACATCTGCTGCTGCAGGCCCTAATGCTAATGGAACCCCAGGACCTATTCCCTGCCCTCCAGGCACAAACGAGAACTGCTGTGCTACAGCATCACTCATTCACTTTCAGCTTGTCTTTACATCCTCATTATATGGAAATTTCATGGGAATGATATGATTGGGGGGAAATAAGGAGGTGCATGCCATTTACATTGGGTAAAAGATTGCAGAAATGGGAACAATTTTCCATTGCTTAGTGGTGGAATGGAAGATCTTTATTTTATTTCTCTCTGAAAATTACATCATGGTGTATACTTCATAAAACACCTTTATTAATTCCTGGTATTATCCAACTCATGCACCTCTGTCTTGTCCTGCTTTCTCAAAAGGTTGCACAAAAAACCTTTTCGGCTATCTCTCAAGAAGTGGGAAAACATAACATTTGCATCCCTAGCATTAAGTTTTGTCAATTGTGTTAATTAAGAGCATTGGGAACATATTTAGCTTTCTACCACTGAAAACAGGAACCTTAAAAGTGCTTATTTCTGTCAAACATTTAGCCTGCACCCTCCATGTTTAATTGAACATTGAACATCGAGAAAACCAAAATGCTCTTCCAGCAGTCATCAGACAATCCCTTTGCAATGCCAGAAATACAGCTTAATGGTGAAACATTAGAAAATGTTGACAATTTCCACTACCTTGGCAGCCACCTCTCCACAAAATTCAACACTGAAATACAACACTGCCTGAGATCTGCGTGTGTATTATTTTTCTGAATGAAACAGAGAGTGTTTGATGATCAGGACAGCCATGGGGATACCAAGGCGCTTGTTTATAAAGCAATTGCTCTCCCAACCCTGTTATATGCCTGCAAAACGTGGTCTGTCAACAAACATCACACACAACCCCTGGAACGGGGTTGCCTCTGAAAAATCTTGCAAATCTCTTGGGAAGACAGGTGGACAAATGTTAGCGTGCTGGAAGAAGCAAAGGCCACCTGCATTGAAACAATGCTCCTACACCATCAACTCTGCTGGACTGACCACGTTTTCTGAATGCCAAATTGCAAAGCAGTTACTATACTACTGACTCAAGAATGGAAAACGAAATGTTGGTGGACAGGAAAAGAGATTTAAAGATGGGCTTAGATCTAACCTTGAAAACTGTGGCATAGACACTGAGAACTGGGAAGCTCCGGCCCTTGAGTGCTCTAACTGGAGGTCAGTTATGACTAGCACTGCTGCAAAATTTGACAAGGCACAAATGGAGGGTGAAAGGGAGAAATGTGCCAAGAGGAAGGCATGTCAAGCCAACCCTGATCGGGACCACCTTGCACCTGGAAACCAATGCTCTAACTGTGGAAGAACATGTGAATCAAGAATAGGACTCCATAGTCACAGTACGTATCCACCACCAAGACACTACACTTGGAAAGTCATCATATTCGGACAATGAGGGATCACCTAAGTAAGCAAGTAATGTTTAATGCAACAACAATATTGTACAACAACAAACTCTCATCACTTGGAAAAATTGCTTCTTTAGACTACTGTTCAGCCTTCAGAATGGCATGGTTATTTTGTTTGGAGGAATCTTGGAGACTTGCTTTGTTTTAAAAAAGAAAAATACTTTTTTCATGTTCTGTTTAATCTCTCCTGCTTATTAAAACCATGCCACTAAACTTTCAAGTTTTAAAAAAAGAATCACCAAGATCAAACTTCAGCCTGGCATGCTCTTAAAGCCTCATATTAAGAGGAAAGAAAGTATCAATTGAAAGTGGAGATGAAAACATGGATGAGAGATGTGAACAATGAACAATAGATTAGAATCCCTAAGGCAAAATGAGATTCCAAGTTGGGCAGAAACTGAACCACAAAGCAAGAGAAATGAAGCAGCCCTGATGAAAATATCAAATCAGCTCCAGCTGAAGCACCGTTCAAGAAGAAATAGAAAACTAGTGATGCCAATTCTGATGATTTAGCAAGTGGCTTTCTTTCAGGATCCACTTCCTCCAGAAGCAAGAATAACCGTGGCCTGCTTTTCAGGATGTATGTGATGATTGGCATGCCTGAGACATCCAAATGACAGTATTAGTAGAATGGAAGGAGTGCACCAACATTATTAATAATGGCACATTTATATTTGAAGGTTTGCTCAGTGGTTACTCTCAGGCTCTAAATCTTCCTATTTAAGGGGGTGAAGTGGACTCCTTTCTGGCTGCCTTTCCAGACGTTTTGTTGTTGTTGTTATAGTATTATAAGCAATCTTGAGCTCGATCCACAAGAAGGCTATCAAACAAATGGACATACTGGTCATTATTTCTGTTCTCTAAACAAAATTCAACACTGAAATACAACACTGCCTGAGCTCTGCAAATGCATTATTTTTCTGAATGAAGCAGAGAGTGTTTGATGATCAGGACATCCGTAGGGATACCAAGGTGTTTGTTTATAAAGCTATTGTCCTCCCAACCCTGTTATATGTCTACAGATGTCACACTCAATTTGAGGAATACTTCCATCAGTGTTGCCTCTGGAAAATCCTGCAAATCACTTGGAAAGACAGGTGGACAAATGTCAGCATGCTGGAAGAAGCAAAGACCACCAGCATTGAAGCATTGCTCCTATGCCATCAACTCCACTGGACTGTCCACATTGTCCAAATGCCCAATTACTGCCCGTCCCGTCCCCCCTGACCCCCCAACCCAAGCAGTTACTATACTCCCACCTCAAGAATGGAAAACAGAATGTTGGTGGGTAGGAAAGAGATTTAAAGCTGGGCTTAAAGCTAACATTTAAGCCCATCTTTAAATGGGCACTGAGAACTGGGAAGCTCTGGCTTTTGAGCACTCTAACTGGAGATCAGCTGTGACCAGCAGAATTTGAAGAGGCACAAATGGAGGGAGAAAGGAAGAAATGTGCCAGGAGGAAGGCATGTCAAGCCAACCCTGACCATGACCGCCTTTCCACCTGGAAACTGATGCCCTCACTGTGGAAAAATATGTGAAGCAAGAATAGGGCTCCACAGTCACCTATGTATCTCCCACCAAGACACTACACTTGGAAGGCTATCATACTCGGACAACGAGGGATTGCTAAAGTATGTAAGTACTATGATACCACTTTAATGATCATTGCAACATTCTATGGAATCCTGGGATTTGTAGTCTCGACTCAAAGTCACTGGAGCACTGGAAATAATTCTAAATACCTCTCACTAAACCAAAAATGCCAGGGAGCCCATTAAAATGGAAACATGGGGTTATAACTTTACAGTGTGAATGGGTTGCTGGATGACTCACGCATGATTTAATTAGGTCATTTTGGTAATACGTCATCACATTTTACCAAGGAATTTCAAATAGAGCACATGCAATTCTGACATTTTACCCTCACAGCAAGTTTGTAAGGTAGGATAGCCAAGAAACAATGTTTTCTCCCGGGCCACACAATGCGTTTCTTGGCTGAAGTATCACTTGGCATTTGAAACATCATGAACAACTAGCTGCATACTTCTAGGTACATCACATCTGTATGTCCTTACCTAAATCCAACAGCAGCAATTTAAATCCAGTTGTTTGTGTTTTGTTTTAAGGAAGGATTTTCTGTGGATTCCCTTTTGAGCCCCAGCATTCCTTTGGGCTCCTTTGATGGGAGCCCAGCAAAACTGTATGACTCACAGCGGTATCTTGCCATAAAGTAAAAGAATATCCCCGCAATCAAGCCTTCTGTCTTTTCCTTCCACCTTGCCCCTCCTGCAAACATTTACCATGAAAGGAGTCAGGCGTGACTTGACTAGAAGGATGTCAGATTTGGCATCCTTCACTCTTTTGGGGTCTGAAGGCTAGACAAATGGGCTTTGGGATGGGGTTCCATTGTGCTGCTGAAAATGTTCATGATAGCATGACTCAATTTTGCATTTCCCGACATGGTTGCCAATATGGAAAAAAAATGTGGAGGCTTACGTTTTGAGAGACATCCTTGCAATGCCTGTGCATGCCAAATAATCTGGCTAGTGATGAGTGGATGAAAAATTAATCACTGTAATAAACTGAATGACACCTCCACTAAGATTTGGCCAGTTTCTCCTTTTCCACTGAGTCATCACTGGCTAAAAAACCTCAAGTTTGATTCAAGAATTTTGCAACACACCAGGAATCTAGAGGAAGATGAATAGTTTTATGGGCCTTTGCTCAACAAAAAACACTGTCTGTTCTGTTTTTAAGAGAACTGAGAGCATATTAAATTATACCGTATTATTGTGTTTCTTGTATTTAATTGAGATATTGACATCTCATCTAAAGCAGTAAATAAGACCATATTGGTCCATATGGAAACATATCCAAGTCTAGTCTGTGGTGTTGGATTTTCTGTCACTGTGATGTCCTGCCGCCTTCTAGCTAATACCAACCCAGAAACATCTGAACCTAAGTTGGGTAGACCAATTTCGTCACTGTATTTGTAGAAGTCAAGGGGAGTCAGAAGTTTTCATTAACCAGCCTGAGCTCAAAGAGGATGAGCTCGATCCTCGATCCACAGGACTTGGGCAAAAGGCAAAATTAGACCACTTGATAGCACTTTCTGGATCTGGATGGTCACAAAAGACATATTATTATTATTACATTTGATGCCAGTAGTTTCAGATAGTTATATTAGTGTAGTTCCATTGACTGTGGGCTTCTCATGGGCAAATAGCTGGCCACTGTATAACTAGAATTTAATATTAGATAGGTCTTTACTCACTTTGACCCAAAAGAGTGTGTCCTGTCTCCACTACAGCTCATTTTGTAGGCTCCCCAAAGTAGCTATAGCTATGAACAAAAAAATAATCTCTATTTTATTTACCTAACTCATACAAGAGTATTTTCCTTCATTTTCCCAAGCATTTACAGTTTGCTATTTGTGGAAAATCACATTTTATACAGACTTTTAACATTCCCTAAGTGAGATAAATTCCTACAATTTATGAATGGATTTTGTTCTAAGGGGAGGATCCCACATGGAAAGAGTTCACTTTTGCTGAATACATCCAGAAGTGTGTGTTCCTTCAAGTCACCCATTAATTTAACTGGGTTTTTTCAGATAAGGAATATAATCAGAGAAGGTTTTGCCAGTTTCATCCCTCAATGCCAGGTTTGGCTGATGTTCTCCCATTTGAGTACTAACTAGGTCTGATCATTCTTAACTCCCAAGGTCAGAAGGGATCTGGTTACTTATAGCATATATGCTCTCTACAACCTTCCCTAGAACATTTACAGATAGTGCAAGGGGATCCTGAGTAAAGAAATACAACTACAAAGCTAAATATTTAGAAGATGGTGAAGAATATTTATCCTATTAAAGGGAATATGTTTTGAGGACAGTTTGGAAAAGTTATTTCTAAAATTTCAGTTCTCCACAATTCACTGGCCAGAATACAAAAAAGGGCAATATTTCTAAACTCTGATTACTGCATATTCCTAAACCATCTGTGACATGATGGAAAGCCACAATATGAATGCAAACACTTTGAATGAGTGGATGAACATCTCCCACTACTATGTTTGTAGCCACACCTTTTTTCTGACACATAGAAAAAAATATTTGGAATTACCACAAATAATAGACATTTTTAAAAGGCCTATTGTGTGTATGTGTGTGTGTGTGTGAGTAAACAGTCCAGATTTTCAGAAAAGTTTCTAAATTAGCAACATCTCATCCTTTTTAAAAATGTAGTTGTGATGGGAATTTTCTCATGAGCAAGTTATTAAGTGGGTTCTTTCCATGTAGATTCTCTCAAACCTGAGTCTGCTTTTATAAATCACAGTGAAGGTAAAGACAATCCCATCTAAAAGTTTGGTGGATAACATGAGGCACAGGGCCACTGAAGCATAAACAAATGAGAAGAAAAATTGGAGTTCTTGGGTTCAGCTTGCCAAGGATGAATTAGTTCAAGATGTTTTAAAAATGCATATCAATTGGAACTCTTTGTAGATTATGCTTCTGGAAAATGATATGTAAAACACAATCAGAAGTGAATTGATAGGAGAACTTTGAAATGGAGTAAACTAGCGCTATAAGCAGGCGTTGCATACAATATTGAAATATTTTATTTGGCAGAAAAGGTAAACCATTGAAAATATGTGAAGGTAAAAGTTGGTAAACAAGAGTTCATAACACTTACCAAGAATTCATAATATTTATTGTCAGCGGAAAGTGTCAAAAATGTACAATTAATTCTAACATCTGATTTATGAAGAGCCCATCTGTTTCTATATCTACCCCAATATCTTTTTGTATTCTTACCAAAAAGACAAAAAAATGAGATTAACCATGAATACATTAGAATATAAAGAAATTGGATAATGAAAATAAAACCACATAGATTTTTATAGATGCTGAAAAGGCTTGAGACAATATTAAGAAAAGAACATAAGAACATAAGAAGAGCCATGCTGAATCGGGCCTCAGCCCATCTAGTCCAGCATTCTGTGTCACACAGTGGCCCACTAGTTGTACACAGGGATCTCTAGCAGAAAGGAGGGCAAAACCCTCACCTGCTCCCGACCCCCCACAACCAGTACCCGGGGAAATCCTGCCTGCCTCCATCAACACAGAGGTGGCACTTGGATGTCCATTTCAGTAACTACTGATTCCCTTGGTATCCATGAATCTGTCTAATCCTGCCTTGAAGCTGTCCAGGCTGACCGCTGTCACAACCTCCTCTGGAAGTGAGTTCCATAACCCAATGACCCTCTGGGTAAAGAAATATTTCCCTTTATTAGTCCTAACTTTCCTACCTTGGAGCTTTAGGGAGTGCCCCCTAGTCCTAGTGTTGTGTGACAGAGAAAATATTTTTTCTCTATTCACCTTTTCTATCCCATGCATGATTTTATACACTTCGATCAAGTCACCTCTTAAACGCCGTCTTTCAAGGCTGAAAAGACCAAGGCGTTGCAACCTGATTTCGTAAGGGAGCTGCTCCATCCCTTGGATCATTCTTGTTGCCCTTTTCTGTACCTATTAACTGGGACAGCTAGTTATTCATATAATCACATTAGATTAAAGAAGAGACATTGTAGTGAATTACAGCTCCAGAACAGAAATATCCTCCATACAAATCAGAGTCTTTGTTCAAGGCATTCTCTAAGTAGCAGGAGCACAAACACACACCTGAAATTTCCACTATTATAGAGGGGGATTCCTTTGCAAGTGACACAAGAAGCTACTTCAGAAAAATGGTGTTTAAACTCAACCCCAAAACCTTTGCAAATATATCAGTGGCAGACATATGCCAGCCCAGATGAAAGCTTGCCACAAACTTCTGAATATCAGGATAATTATTCATGCATGTTGATTACAGAGAATACTGCATTGAACATATTCAGTCTGAGTCAGGTGGGACCATCCAATCAAGGAACCACATCTATTTTCATGCAGTCACCTGTCTAGACAGTTTAGTCTTCTTTACAAGAAAGTGCTTTGTTTTAAAATACTTTTCTATTTTATATCACGGAAAGTTATTAATTTATTTCCCCATAAGATTTCATTCTTTACGGCAGCTTGGAATAGTGAATTTAGTTTCAAACTGAAATAAAAGCATGAATATTTATCTATGTGTGTGTATGAAGATGCAATACTGTGCATGCTTATGAAAGAGTAAGTCCCGTTGATCATAATAAGCCCTGGCTGTATACAAATATGTTTAGATTATACTGTTTAAAAGTTTAACTTGGCTAGATCATTTCATAGAAATTTGACTATAATGTAATCATTAAGTGGTCTACAGTGAACAAAGAAGTGGTCAACAGCAGCCTTTTCTCTGAGCCTTGACAACTTATTCCCTACCAATAAGATGGGATGGATAGTGTGTTAGTCTATGGCTTAAGAGATCAATACCTAAGTCCCCAATGAGTCATAAAAGATGTGAGGTAGCCTTGGGTTAGTCACTAAGCTGTACAAACTACCTCACATGAGAATAACACAGGCAGTAGTCTATAACCTACTGTAGATTTGGCTATCTTGAATTTGTTGGAGAAATTGTGAGATACAAATGTAACTAAATAATAATAGTAATTTGTTATTATTATTAAATTGTCATACCAGGTGACAGCCGAATTCACGAAAAACAACAGGAAAAACTCAGCCGTTATCTAGACCTCAAAATTGAACAGCAAAGGCTCTGGCATAAACCAGTACAGGTGGTCCCAGTGGTCATTGGCACACTGGGTGCCATGCCAAAAGACCTCAGCCAGCATTTGGAAACAATACTCATTGACAAAATCACAATCTATCAACTGCAAAAAGCTACCTTACTTGGATCTGTGCACATCATTCGAAAATACATCACACAGTCCTAAATGCTTGGGAAGTGCTCAACTTGTGATTTTGTGATACGAAATCCAGCATGTATACCTTGTTTGCTGTGACATACTGTGTTTTTGTGTCAATAGTAATAATAATAATGAGGTCACGAGTATTGTGCTCCAAAACTTTGTCACTCTGAATTCGGAAGTCCCAGAGTAGTTTGACGTGTTCATTTTCTGTAACTTTTTCAGGCTTGTGGTTCCACCAGTTTTGTGTCGCAGACAGATGGTATTTGTTGCACAAGATCCAATGAATCATCTGAGCAATAGTGTTATGCTTCTGCTTGTAGTCTGTCTGTGCGATCTTCTTGCATTAGCTCAGGGTGTGATCTATTCTTTCATCTGCTTCCTTTCAGAGTCTACACTTGGGATCTATCATCAACTTTTAAATTTTGGCATTAATGGCATTGGTTCTAATGGCTTGTTCTTGGGTTGCCAGAATCAGGCCATGCATCTCATTTTTCAAAGTTCCATTTGTGAGTCACATCCATGTTTTTTCTTTGTCTATTTTGCTGTCAAATTACACTTCCCAAGCCCTAGATACTTGGGAAGTGTCGGGCATGTGATTCAATACAATAGCCAAGATAGTGATCTTGTTTGCTGTACACTAATTTTGTTGTATATAATAATAATAATAGTAGTAGTAGTAGTAGTAGTAGTATTGGATCACACATCTGACACTTCCCTAGTGTCTAGGACTGTGTGATGTATTGGCAAATAATATGTGCATATCCCAGAAGGGTGGCCTTTTGCAGCTGACAGATGGTAATTTTGTCAGCACCAATAGTATTTCAGTGCAGGCCAAGGTCTCTGATGTGTTTATTTTCTGTAACTTTTTCAGGCTTGTGATCCCACCAGTTCTTTGTCACAGGCAGATGGTATTTGTGGCACACGTTCCATTACTCTTGTATATATAAATAAACACACACAGAGAGGGAGGGAGAGATAGCACAAACACATATTGCACTTCCTATCACAAAGGTAAGATAAGGTGAGCAACTGATTTTAATACCATCTTCTATAAATAGATGGGTAGGGATCCGTTGATAAATTTATATCTTACCATAATGTACTGAAGGTGTCATGTTGACCAGAGGGATGGGAGGAGACTTATTTTCTCTGTCTGCCACAAGGAATAAGTACTAGATGCAGCTCCCAAGAGCAAGCTGAAACAATCTTGGAATTGTTGCTCAAGCTGTAATTACCTAACCACCTTATAATCAAAATGCCAACTGCTTCATGTTTTACATTAATATATCCTTTTCTCTCAGGGAATCCATACTTCTAAAGTCCCAGGTAACCATTTAAATCACCTTGGAATTAAATTGTTACCTCATATGTGATTGATGGCATCATCTCCATTGTGTATGAGCCAGAAGCTTAGTTTAAGAAATACAGCCTTGGGATATATGTATTTCTGAACCTCAATATTTGGCTCATGGCAGAAAAGAAAATAAGTTTAGTTATATATGTAAAGACATTTTCAGACCAGAACTTGGAAAAGTCCCTGGTATATACCACTCTGGTTCTTGCCCAGCTATAGTAAACTACCACTTGCTCACCTTATGGCCAGGGGTCATGGTGGCTGAGGGACTCTGGCAGATGATATCCAAAAAAATTAACTTTTCTAACCTCTCCTTAAAACTGGTCTCACCATTTAAGTATCATACAAACAGTATATTGCCAGACATTGCAAAGAAAGACAGCTAGGCTACAGCAAAGAAATACAGCTGCCAACTTCTCTCTTGGCCAACATCTGCCAAACTTTACAAGGATGACCGGCTGTTAACAAAATAATAAAAAGGAAGCTGGTAGACCCTTTTCTTTGCATAGCAGTGATTCTTAACCTGTGGGTCCCCAGGTGGTTAAGCGAACAACTCCCAGAAATCCAAGCTGTCATGATTTCTTGGAGTTGAAGGCCAAAACATCTGGGGACCCACAGGTTGAGAACCACTAGCATAGAGGGAAATAGTGGAAAAAATAAGCCTGGGATCAATTTTATTCACCTTTTCATTTCAGCACAGTTTTATGCCCTGGATTGGCATCTCTTTATTGTTGTGTGGCATCAAGTCGCTTCTAACTTATGGTGACCCTGAGGTGAACCTAGCATGGGAATTTCTTGGCAGCATTCATTCAGAGGAGGTTTTGCCCTTGGCTTCATTTGAGTCTGAGATTATGACTTGTCCAAGGTCACCCAGTGGGTTTCCATGCCTGATTGGAATGTAGATCTGATCTCTGATTCTGAAACAAGCATGACCAAATTAAGCAGTACTTTTTCAAATATGTTTTATAATTGAATCTGGATAAAACAGTTAAATTTTAGTTGTAATATGAAAGCAGGGTTCCCTTTGCACAAAAGGCATTTCATATCAATTTATTTATTTACAGGTGCAACCAAAAACCATATCTGTTCATTGTAATGTTTTCTGCTACCACAATATAAGGAATAGCTATAATCATATATGTATAGAGCTTGGTTTAGAACTTCAAATCACTGTTTTTCTGTGTGGCCACAGGTGCACATGTGGGTGAAGAGGAAGAGGGATAGCTGAATTCTAGATGCATGCAGAAATCTACCTAGCAAGGTGAATCAGAAGACATGTATTCATGAATTGATTTAGGAAATGGTAAAATATGGTACTTATTTCTGAAATCATTTCACTCACTTTCACTTTCCCCCCCCATTGTTTCATATTACCTATTCTTATAAGGCATATTTTGAGCCCTTCCAGACAGGCCCTATATCCCAGGGTCTGATTCCAGGTTTTCTGCTTTAAACTGGATTATATGAGTCCCCACTACTAGATAATCGGGGATAAACAAAAAACCTGGGACCAGATTCTGGGATATAGGGCCTGTCTGGAAGGGCCCATAGAAATCCTGGCCCTCATTTAGAGGTTCCCAAGTGCCCAGTATATGTGTGGATGATATTCCACTAACAAATATATTATCAGAGTTATTTTAATGTTTACACTGTTGGGGGCTAAGGGAGGAGCAGAGGCGGAGTCAAGGTGTTGACTGTAATTTTTAACAGAATACAGAAGTAATACGTTTACCATGAAAAACAGATATGGATATCCCTTTAGGTAACTTGGTCCTCTGTGGAGACTGAAACTTGATTCATTTAATTCTACATTGGGACTCAAAACAGCTTAGAAAACACAGAAGTTTATATCTATGGATTTTGTGACCATGCACGGCTTGAAAATTTTCTGAAGGAAAAAATCTAGAAAACAAACTTTGAATATTGTCATTTTACATAAGATACACTATTCTACAACATTTTGTATTTAATGGGATTTGAACATCCACAGATTTTGGTATTCATAGGAGATCCTGGAACTGATGCCTAGTGGATATCAAGTGCCTACCTTACAATAAAAACACAGATTGTTTAATATATAAGAGGCAAAAGTGGAGATTAAGATAGTATTAAACTAATGCGGGGGGGGGGGGGGCATTAAAACATTACTGGAAAAATACAGTTTTCACTTGCCACTGAAAATATTGCAAAGGAGCCATTTTAAACTCTCTAAGAACAGAAGTCCAAAACCTGGGACCAAACACCAAAAGACAAATTCCTTCCAAATATGTCTGCAAAATTGGTAGTACTGAGATCCCTGCCCTGCAGGTATTAGAGCATAAGGAAGGCTAATTTTTAATGGTTTTACTTCTGAAAGTCATACAGAGAACAATACGTTATAATATGAACCTTGACATTCTATACATTTATAGATGACTATTTACAGTTTTTTGTAAGTTACATGTTCAGTTTGTACTTCAATCTAGATCAATTATGGTAATTTCCCCTTAAATCCTCTCCCCACCCCACCTCCTTTCTTCCCACCCCTCATCTGAGTCATCTTATTTTAATGCATTGATTTAATTGTTTGGATAGCCTGGTTCAAAATTCTGTACCTATCATTTCCTTCCATTTTGTTGATGAAACAATACCATTTACTATTCCAGTCTTGTTTGGAATTACTATTCAAATATTTATTTTTCCATTGATTAATGAAGTCATTAATTAAATATTCAGAGAGGTAAGTCCACCATGTTTCCAGATCCCACCTTGTTTTGTCTTTCCAACCTCGGGCAATTGTGGTGTGTATGGTTGATGATACCATAAATTTTAATATTTCTGTCCATTTGTTATTCCCTTCCTTTACCTCTATAGTGAGAGAAAGAAATTGGGCTTAGTTCCAATATAATTTTTGCCCTATTATTTCCTGTATTACTTCCCTGACTGTGTTATAATATTTTCGGACTTCAATCCAATCCCACCACATATGCCAGCATTTATTAGAAATGTTTCCCATAATGTGTGCCAATTGTAAGGGGGTTCTGTACCATTTTGTCGTTATTTTCCTTTGTGTTTCACTTAAGGAATGCTCATAGGGGAAGATGATAGTGATGATGATGATGCATAGGGATGAAATACATTGTGTGAATTAGCCAGAAAGGGTGATATTACTGTGAAAGCCTATTGCCCTCCAACCCCCTGAACAAAAGAGACGAGACACAAAGTATTGGGTTCAAATTGAGCAACTTTTATTTAAAGTTACCTATTTAATTTCCTTAAGTCTAACTCAGAAGGTGTCAGGAATCAAGGTGTATTCTAGCCGGGGTATCATGCCCCCTCGGCTAACGATATCAATTTCGGGCGAAACACCTGGATTCCCTGATTATCCAACCAGGGCAACCCCCTTTTTGGGAAATGAATGAGAGGTCTGTACTCGAGATCTTGAGATCAGCCTCTTTCATTCCAGGGCCATTACACTTTGTTAACCCCTCAACTTGAACTTTGAGGTGAATGTTAACTTAATGGCCCTCACCTCTGAAGGAGGTGCCTTAGGTGCACACCGACAATGGGCTTTCCTAGCTATTTTCCGCTAAGCCTATTTAAACATACCGCTCCCTTACTAGCCCCTACACCGTAAAGGGGTAGCAAAAAACTCCCCTCCACAGTTAAGGTGGCAGGGAGAAAATTCCTCACCCGATCCTCTTAGTTAAAGAGCAATCAAAATTCTTTACTGTTAAAGGGCGGGAGTGGTGGGTCAACCGTCTCCTCCGGTTCCAGAGCTCCAACTGAGCTCTTCAGGGGGCTGGCCTTCCTAAAGGGAGGCCACGCCCCCTTCCTCCCAGAGGTTCTAAGAACCTCCTCTTTCTCCGTGGGAGGGGGCAAACTCCTCTCCCTCTTTAGCCTTTGGCTAAGAGGGAAATCCACTTTTCATTAATCCGTTGTTCTTGCTGGATTGAAACAAATGCTTGCTTGACTTGGCAACTCCTGAGAAAAAGACACAGTTGACATTCATCTTTTCTATTGCCCATTTGTAGAATGGGGAGCAATGGTCTGTTGCGCCATGAATAGTGCCTTCTCCTCATCCTGATACCACAAATCTGCTTGTAAAAACTTGCTTCCATGTGTGGATTGGATTTTCTGGGTTGGGCCTCTAATTGTTATAGTGAAAATGATAATTTCCTTTTGAACAGCCGTATTTGCTCTAATATTTGCAAAAGGGAACCAGTTTCATAGCCTTCAGCTAAGGAGTGATTTGGCAATTGGCATAAAGATCTCAATTATAATTTTTGGCTTTAATTGCTACAAGATATAACAAGTGCATTTGAGGCCACTGTAGATGAAACTTAGCAGCTGACATTTCAGCAGCCCTATGCATGGCTTAGTGGCAATAACCACGATTCATCCTTTTATCCAGACCAGGTTGAGCAATGCAACTAAATGATAAATCAGGAACAATGCATGGAAACATTTATTTGTTAGATTTATTGGCCGCCACTCCCAGCCGGCTCGGGCAGCTTACATCAAGCATCACAATAAAACAACAAATCTACAACAGCAATAAAACCACAAGGATAAAACAATTCCTAAGAGATAACACAAGTCCTAGGGGATAGCACATTACAACTCAAAGGCCTGCCGGAATAGGGCCGACTTGCAGGCCTTCCAAAAAGCCAACAGATTACGCAAGGCCTGAACCTCCGGGGGTAGTGCGTTCCAGAGAACTGGGGCAATGATTTTTATTTATTAGATTTGTACACCGCCACTCCCAAAGGCTCAGGGCGGTTTACAACACAAAGTATCGAAACACGACATAGATAAAATACAATAAAACAATAAAAACTCTGTGAACACAATAGAATTCAGGCAAGAATCACCAACATTCAAAAGCCTGCCTGAATAGATGTGTCTTGCAAGCTCTGCGAAAGGCGCTTAGATCTCGAAGAGCACGTGTCTCCAGAGGCAAAGCATTCCACAGTGTGGGAGCAATGATAGAAAAGGCTCGTCGCCTAGTAGATGTCAGATGAAAGGACTTTACATTGGGGTTAGTTAGAAGATTCAGGTCTTCTGAGCATAGTGATCTCGGGGGGGTTATATGGAATCAAGCAATTCTGTATGTACATTGGCCCCAGACCATACAAGGCCTTGAAAGTAAGAACTAACACCTTGAAGGTGACCTTGTGTTCAATCGGCAGCCAGTGCAGATCCTGCAGGATTGGAGTTATACAGCACATCGCGGGCTTCCCCGTGAGTAGCTGGGCTGCAGCATTCTGCACTAGCTTAAGTTTCTGGATCACGGTCAAAGGTAGGCCAATGTAAAGAGCGTTACAGTAGTCAAGTCTTGAGATGACCGTGGCTTGGATTACCGTGGCTAGGTCGTTCCGGGACAGATAGGGGGCCAAATGCTTCGCCTGCCGCAAATGGAAAAATGTGATTCTGCTGACAATGGAGATTTGGGTCTCCACTGACAGCAACGAGTCAAAATGGACAGATGATGACAGGAGTAGTGCCTCGCCATCCAGGGTTGGCAGCTGGATATCCCCATCACCCAGGCGACTCAATCAAAGGATCTCCAGTCTTCAGATCTCAACCTGTTCTCATGGGAAAGTATGATGGAGGACACTCTTCTCCCTTAGGTGGTACATTGGGCCCCAGACCATTCAAGTCTTAAAAGTCAAGACTAACACTTGAGGAGGTGATCTGTACACTGGCCTCAATACAAAGCCAGTGCACTAACCCTTGAGGAGGTGATCTGGTGTAATGTGGCTGGGTGAATCGGAAAAAGGGGGAAGAATGAGCTCTTACTAATACTCGTACACAAGAGAGTATCAACCATCCATTGAGTGGATTGGGGCAGGGAAGAAATCTCATTGGATCGATAGTCTTGGTAAAGGAAGCGTTTTCTCATCTCTCAAATCTTGTCACAGGGAAATGCATGCATTTTTTTAAGACCAGGTACATTTTGCAATGCTTGAAGAGCATATCAGAGAAATAAGCTGCAAAGAAAATGTAAGATAGATCTTAAAATGTTACTGGCTTCATGGACATATGTATAAACAGTAAGAAGCACAGTCTAGTCCAGGCATGGGCAAGCTTCAGCCCTCCAGGTGTTTTGGACTCCAACTCCTGTTGGAGCATGTAAAAATCATTTGGTGAGTGTGTTAACTGAAAAAAGTAAAGCATGAAGCTGATTGGTTGGGCTACACCCGGGGTGCTAGCTGAGCCTGAGAGTTTTTTCACAGTTACATGTTTCGGTTTTCTGTGCCCGAGCTTGACAAGATAGTATAATTTTCTGCTTCTGGGCTGCTGGGAGGAGATCCTTCACATGAACGCCTAAGGGCCATTTGATTCTCTCTCAAAGGATATTGTGTGAGTCAGTGCTACTGTTTACATGACTGTGTGTGTGTGTGTGTGTGTTGCTCTGCATCTCAATGGCATATCTTATCTCTAGTAAGAATTGGTAAAGACGTGAACTATGCATGATTTACATTCCGTCACAACTCCCACAATTCCTAACAGCCAGTAAGCTGTTAGGAATTGTGGAAGTTGAAGTCCAAAATACCAGGAGTGGTCTAGTCAATGGAAGGACTTCCAGATAAATGGCACAGATATATTGACAAAATACAAAGACCACACTAAAATTGCTTGAATATAAGTGTATGAGGAAAACATAAAATCTCACAAGCCACCAAGAAGCAAGGCTGATTTCTCCACCTCTAGAGCGGATAGGGCTATTCAACTCTATGGTACATGTATGTCTCTTGTCAAGATTCATGGTTCCAATATTTAAAAATGCATGCTGCCTCTCATACAGTATTATGTCTGCAGGTACTTATTCCAGGCAGGTGTAAAATGAACTGGGGAAACTGCAGTTTTAAATTAGGTTCTAACAGGTTTATATAGGAAAGGGAATATTATGGCCAGGATGATCAAGAGCAGTTAAAAAGTGGAGATCATAGAAACTTGGAAGGATGAAAGGAAGAATACCTCCAATTTTATCACTGTTGTGGTTGTCTGGAGTTTTATTGTAATGATCAGGCATTCCGATCTAGCCATCAGTTCTGGGTGTATGAGAAATAGCTTCATAAAGTACTTTTATGATTCCTTTTTATCTGAAGGAGATGAGCTCAACTAATACTAATTTGTGTTGACAGATCAGCTCTTTCCATCAAAATGAATGGAGAACAATGCTCTCAGAAGAGATTAATGGATGTGCATGGAGAGTACTGGCTTTCAGTTTGAATAGATTTCTCCTGGCATATTTGTTTTATCTGTTCTTCAAAGAACACAAGTGACAAGATCCATGTGGGACATGTTGCAGGCTTGGAAAAAATAATCATAAATCATAATTTCTTTCTCTCCCAAGCTTGGAGACTTAAGATGTGTTACATAACTAATAGAAATGAATCATACTTCTTGTTTTTTATAATTGTTTATCATGTCAGTCACAGAATGTCATCATGCTCCAATTCACACATCATTTAAAAAATGGGAAATAAGAGCCATTTTCTCCAAAACTTAACCGTATTTCCATCCTGCATAGGAAAATAGTGCTTTTCTACTATAACACCATGTAACAAAAATTGGAAAAAATCTATTTCTGGTTTGAAAGTGTTTTTCCTATTTAGTTGTGCGGTACTTACTTTGAAAGTAGTTGCTATACTCCACAAACTTTTTTTGTGGATGCCACAAACTATGTTGAATTGGTTGAGACTCAATGAGATAGTTTTTTTTCCAGTTTTCTATGTTTTTATGATGGAACCACTTAGGAAATGACATTTTTAACCCGACCAAAAATCGTGTTGCAAAATGTAATCCATTTATTTTTAAATTTTTATTTGAACACAAAATATATAATATAAAAGAAGCACACACAACATACATTTAACCTAAGTTAACAGTACAATTACACAAAAAACCCTCCTATACACATTGTATTATAACATGTACAAACTTCAGACCAAAGGGGTTAAAATAGACAAGCAACGTCCAACTTTCCAGCTAATTGTTATACCTTCTAAGTTGATACCTTAAATTAACTTCTACATATTTTAATTCTACTGTTCTTCAACACCTTTTACTGAAATTTGCAGTAAACTATTCACAAAGGAATTTTGGTGTCTCCAAGCCAAAGAAGCCTTTGCTGTGAAATGCCTGAGGCATTGGTGGTTTATTTAATTAACTTCATGCTCTGATGTCTTCCTCCATTGCAAGGCCAGAAGGCTCACCTGGCAGTGATGCTGAAGGAGTGTGGGATGTAAATCCGGTTAATATGTGTGTTTATTTCACGGCAACATTCCCAGATCTTGAAACTCGGATGTTATGCTCACACACCCAAAGAGCCATCAACCTGGGGGCTAAGTTTCTCAAACACATATTATCTTCCTTTATTGAACTTCCTTCCCAGTGAACTGTTATTTGAGCAGAAGCACAGAAAAAAATGCATAGCATAATGAGAGGGACCTGTACGAGGCATTAAACATGACAGAGGGAGAGGAAGGAACTTGAGACAGAGCTGCTATTTGGAGTAGCAGTCCTTGGTTGTTTGCAGTGCTTAGAATTTCTAAATTGAGCTGATCTCCAACTGTCATACAGACCGGCATAAAGAAAACATTTTGTCCAATACTGAACTTCCATTTTCAGTTCAAGTGCCGGCCCTGCAGGTGTTTGGACTTCAACTCCCAAAAATCTTAGCCAGTTTACCAGCTGTTATAATTTCTGGGATTTGAAGTCCAAAAATGCCAGTTGGACAGCCCTGGCATATACAATGCCATTAGGAATGCAGATCCGCATGTGGATACATGGACAGATGTGGATGTGCACAGTTAGTTGTACAGTCTGATTGTGGATTTGTTTATGCAGCTTTGGTTGAATCTACATGAGCATTAAGACTTGGACCCACCCTGAGTTGACTTCTGGTTGTCTTTATGACATTACTGTACCATATCACAGGTTAACCCAGCTTTGGCCCACTTCAACCAAAGATGGGAGATGCTCCAGAGTTTCCTTTGGGGCAGCATGGACACAAAGATTGGGTCTGCTTCAAACTGTCCGTGTGGAACCTCACTACCATCATCATTTTCTTCTGCTCATCAGTGCAGGGAAAGAGGAATGGATTGTACTCATGGCACTGCCATCCCAGTAGGCACCAGAGGTTTGTGCAAGTTCCTGGCTCTCATGGGCACCCTTTTCTGACATCAAAAGAGATGCTCACATGACCTGGAAGAAGGTGGGAAGATCACCCCACTCCTTTGTCATGGTGGGATGTGTACCTGTACTGATGTCAGAACAGGGTGCTTTCTGGAGCCCTGTAGCTAGCTGGGAGTGGGGATAGCAACATGGAAGGTGAGGCAATACCATCTAGGCCCAGCTGGACCATGTATAGACTCATTCTTTGACACTCATTAAGAATTGCATAATATAACCAATATGGAAATCTACACAGCATGGTTTGGCTAGCCTGTGTTAAAATAAATAGGTCTCTAGGATTCTGGGAGGCCAGTGTTTGACTCCTGCTCAGCCACAGAAATCCACCAGTCTCTGGTTGGAATCCTGGAGGTGGGGTGTCTTGTATATGTGGAATTAAGCAAGTCATACTTTCTCAGTCCCAGGGCTCTTCCATGCAGCCCTAATTTCCAGAATATCAAGGCAGAAAATTCCACAAAATCTGCTTTGAACTGGGTCCACACTCGGATAATATGGGATTTTCTGCCTTGATATTCTGGGATAGAGAGATGTGTGGATGCGCCCTCAGAGGAACTGAATAAATCTTGGTAAGCGACCCAAGAAAGTCAACAAGGGAGGGGTAGGCTAACAAGCACAAGGATATCAAGGATATATTGGTACAAATCTCAAGGATATATTGGTACACACTGATCACTCCATTAGAACACGTACCACCTCACCTAATCCTGGCACCAAATCTTGTGGTAATTGCAGCATTTGCAATCAAATAAACAGATCCCCTTCGATTACCAACAAAACTACTGGCAGAGTCCTATGGCTACGTGACGAGATAACCTGTGCAAGTTCTAAAGTAGTATATTGTTTAGAATGTGGGTGTGGCCTACATTATGTGGGCCAGACCTCCAGAATTCTACGCCTGAGAATGCATGAACACAAATCCAAAATAAGGTGCTCCTCGCGAGACTCCATCTTATACAACCATTTTTTTACTTCTCATCATTCTCCTGACAGTTTTACTGTCTATGGCCTTGAAAGGGTTAAAACCACTCCTCATGGTAACCTTTCTGACCATCTACTCAGAGCAGGAAAAAAGTGGATTTTACTTTTAAACAGTGAAACTTCATCAGGCCTAAATGAGCCCTTATCCATTCAACAATTGTTATTATAGCCCACACCTGTCTCTAGGTTATTTAACTGCTAGCTGTCCCATGCTCCTGTGCTGTATCCAGCCCTTTGGATTCTAAATCTTTGATGCAATCAGTAGAGATCACCTTGGTATGTACTTAGATGTGCTATTTATGCTGTTTATAATGTATTGATGTATTTCAACTAGGCTATTTTTGAACTGCCACAATGGCCCGTACTTTTATGTTGATTTTCTGTATATACAAATTTAAATAACACAGTGACGCGCCCAGAAGAAGTACCCGTTCAGGCACGAAAACGGCGAATATTTGTTGGCGCCTCCAAGGATTTCCAAGCCGTTCGGCAAGGTCCCGGCTCTCCTTCGATTGTTTCCATTTCCTTTTGCTTATTGTTCCTGCGGACCCAGTCGCTGACTGATTACCTCATTGTTTACTTTGGGCTGTTCGCGCCCCCGGATGACGCCGCTCACCGCGCCGCCAGTCGCCTCCTGTGACGTGGCAGCGCGCCTCGGAGCCGGCACCTCCAGTCGCGCCTCGGTGACGCTTCCAGCGCGCCCTGTGACGTGCCTCCAGTTGCCCGGCCCGGGTTCTTTGCCCCTCTACACCACGCCAAGCCCTGTTTTCATCCCTGACTTCCCTGTCGTGAGTTATACTGCATATCGCATCATCCTGGACTCTTTCCTCAATATTCCACTCTATGAATGTACCATTATGGTTTAATGGATGTATACTCACTTATCAGGCTGATTCATTGTACTAACCATGCGTGTGTGTAGATTCACTTTACATTATTGTTGATTTACTGTTGCTCATATTGTATAATGATAAATGGCATTGTGATTGAATACTACCACCTGTGAGCTTTTTTGCGCCATCCCTTTGGTTCCCTTTCGTTTGCAAGCGACCAAAGAAAACATTGTGATGGTACTTGTGATGGTAGCAGTAATGGAGAAGTGAAAGGGTTTAATGTTAAGTTACACTTTGTAGTTTACACTGGAAGCTTTCCTTTCTCTTTGTCCAGCCTCAAATATCAGTTTGCTTACCCCTGGGTGAGATTTGTTCTTTTCTGCTGCTACTCATCTCCTTTGAATAATTCAGTTGCAATGAAGAATGTGGAGGAAAGGTGGCTGGAAAAGGAAGACTAATTGAAATGGCTTCTTTCTCAATCTGCTCTCCTTATGTTTGGGTTATGGGAAAATCATATTGCTCTGCCTCAAAATGTGAACTTCTGATCATTATAATGAACCATGAGAATAACTGAAATACTATCAGATAAGAGGTGGTCAGAAGAGTGGAGTCACTGCTGTTTTCAATGTAAGCTACCCTTTTCTTAGCTATTGCAGAATTCTCTTGTGAGTCTAAAAGACTAGAGGTTAAGAACACTAGAACCCTTTCGGATTAAGATGGAGATGTTTGTCTTGCCCAGCATTTTGTGTTTGTGACCTTAATCAGACAATGTCTTCCTTCTTGTTGACATCCAGCTTCTGGTATGCGGAGATAATATATTCTTGTTGATGGAGAGTTTCCATTTTATCAGTTATAACTAATAGCAATTGAAAGATCTATTCTTATTCATTTGAATTAATGTTTAAAGGAATCTAAAAAGTCAACAATGAAAGACACGCATTTATGCATTGTGTGAAAAAATCAATACAATGCCACTTCATAAGGAACCGCTTGGGAATGTGCCTAAGCCTTTAAAAACTCTATTCAGACATTTGCTGAAATAGCACTTAACCCCCTCTTCCACACATTGCCACTTTAATTTTCCTAGTGTGATATGGAAGGCATTCATTAGTTCATATATTTTTGGGAAATGCACATGGCAACCACTATTCTAGCATGAGCCTGTATATATCAGGAGCATAAAGTATATAATCAGAGCATGGAAACTATTGATTGGAATCTAATGCTGACCTGAGCCCCTAAGATGATCTACTTCTTATTATTTAGCACTAGCCATCCCCTGCCATGCATTGCTGTGGCCCAGTCTGTGTATATGTGTTTTCTGTGTGTATACAGTATATTTGTGTATGTGTGTATATATGTGTGTGTGTGATTTTGCACATGTGTTGTAATGTAATTTTTGGGCTTTTAAAGTCTCTTCCACTGTGTTTTTCAGGGTTTTTATGGGCGATGGACACTCGTTGGCCTGATAGGTGTATTGTGTCCAAATTTGGTGTCAATTCATCCAGAGGTTTTTGAGTTATGTTAATTCCACAGACATTATATTTTTATTTATATAGATTCTAGACTTCAATGTGCTGCAAGTTTTATATCTAAAATGGTTCTCTAGTATAACGTTTCTGATGATTTATTTTCCATGACAATAAAACCTCTGAAGTTGGAACCTTCCCAGCAATAATACTCACAGCCTTTATAAATTTTCAGTAGTTTTATTGAAAAATGCCTCTTTTGTTTCAGAAATAAATAATATAAGGCAGTGAAATTCACAATTTGCAGTTAAAATATAAAAGCAGCAATTCTATATCCATAGTCTTGCAAACAATTTCCAACTGCTTTTTTCTGATAACTACGAAACATTATATTCTGGGGGAAGGGGAAATCATACTAAATATACAACACAAACATGCAATTTCATCTCTGCAGGATTGACTGCAATTTGGAATAAATGTTAATGTCTCTAAAACAAGGAGACTTAAGCCACTATTTCTTTTCTTTTCTTAAAAAAAACCTCCTGTATCCAGTTGATACAATGATGTCGGCTACATTATTTAAGGGTTCTGATTGATAAGAGAGGTATAAGAGCAGAATGTGCCCTGCAAGATATAAGCAAAGAAAGAAGGTGGATGTGTGAAAATAAAGGTTTCTTGTTTCACTGGTCATAGCCAATACAGATATGTAATATGACTGAACTGCAAGTAAGCATTTGATGAGAAAAGACTGTCAGGTTAGCTCCATTGATGAAGCATCCAGACTTGAAAACACTGGTAGCAGCTTATGGAGGGTTTTCTGTTTTCCTTTTAATATTTACTAAAAGAAAATGATCATGTTTGTGTATTAAGGTTCTATGCAATGACTGTAAGCTAAGGTATTTTACAAGCATTTCAAGAATGAGAGTGAAGTCTATGATAACATTTTATTGCTATTCCCACATAAGCTTGATACCCACAGAAGAAGCAAGTGCATTTCTGCTCTGGAGGAGAAACCGGTGCACCCAACCATTTCTGTATGTATCTAGACATGGAAGAATAGCAACAACAAAAACAAACAACCAAGAAGGAGGTGGGAGAATAAGGAAGTCAATCATTTATGGCTGTGTTTTTGCTTTTCATGATAATGATCTTTTCCACCGCATGTGGTCAGGATATCCGGGTGAGTGCATGTCGGCTCCATAGTCCTCATATTCATCCTCTCTTCTTTCAGATTCCACTGGTACTATGTAGGGCTCACTTTCGGGCTGATAGGGTCCGCTTTCAGGTGCGTATGGCTCTGGTTGAAAATAGTCGTCCGATTGAACATTATAGTTATGATATATCTTTGAATCCACATATTTTTTTCATAAAAGCTATTGTTTTAGTAATACCAAAGTTGACACATTTATTTATGGTTTTGTTCCTCAGGGGATTTATTTGGAAGTGAGTTCCATCCAAAATAAAACAAAAAGGCTATTAACTTCCCAGTAAATGATCTTGAGCCAATGATTCATGCAGGTATTGCATTAAGTATAAACACCTCCCCCTCCAACAACAGGAACAGTGTGAAACTGTCCTTGAGTTTCAAATGAGGAAAGAGGTCTACTCCAAATGCATACCAGAGGATGTATGGGCTACTGATTGGGATCAATGCACTACTTGCTTACTCATTGAGAAACTTTTGTGTTGCCTTTTGAAACAAACCAACAAAAAGTTTCTTCAAAGCAGCTCACATTAAACAAAGCATTAACAAAAACAATTTAATAACATTAAAATATTAAAACTTAAATTCTATGTATATATTATTTGCTCAGGAATATGTCATCACCCAGTGTTCAAAGGGAGTGAATTCCTAAGCAAACAAACACAAGACTGCAGATTAGTTTTGCAAGATGTACATAGAATCGTAATAATTAAAACACAGTTGTCAATTTGGCGGAAGGAATCAAATCATTAAAATGAGAGGAAAGTATATGGATGGAAACAGCAATCTAAGTATGACATACATAGTGCCAATAATAGAAATCATTATCAAGTTCAGCAAATTATTTTTGACTGAATTCCACCAAAAGCAATCGGAATTCAGTTAGTCATCACTATCTTTGTTCCATTCATTCAGTGGGATTTTAACTACGTAATGATAGGCTTCTTAGCAGAAACATTTACTTTTAAAATAATTAATGTAGTATGTTTTGTCACAATTGAAAACCTCAAGCATGTGGCTTGTTTTCTAAAGATATTTTCAAAAGGTACAGCTGACATCTACACAAAGTGTTCACCACTGGCAACACTGAGTAAATATTGTTTTTTGGCAGTGTTCCTTATATTAGATTGAGTTGGAATTAGAGGAACACCAAACATTGGAAGAAGACCAGAAGCAAAATCAATTATTCTTGTTGTGCATTTGGAATAAGATTACATATACAAAAGAGCCCCAGTCCTAAATCAGATAAGGTGTTGATGAAAATGGAAACCATAATTAGCAACAAAGAGAAAGCTTTCTAGCAGTTTCAAAGAGGTTAGGATAGCACATGGGAAAAAGACAGCAGCACAGCAGTGGTAGTCTTTAATGCAAAAGCACAATGCAATATTGTTAAGTTGTGTTAGTTGACATGATCCCATACAAACCATTTACAAGCCACAATTAGTTTACTATTTACATAAAGTCAGTCTGTTTCACCAAGGTAAATCTATGGTGGTGTTACATCCATTAGCTACTAGTTCTATAAGTCTCCATTGCCACTGGGTGTCTGTTACTGGGCTGGAGAGAAGAATATGAAAATGGAGGCTGGGTTTATCTCACCTTGCTTTAACAAATGAAACACATATTTGTTCTTTACTGCATTCTTGTTAGTAAGTATATCTTATGTGGTCAACATTGCTCTATGGTTATCCATACTGATTTACTTCCTAATAAGCACGTGCGCAAATATCTCAGAAACAGGATTTTCATTGTATTCAGACTGTAAACAGCACTGGTGACTTAGAAAAGGTGTTAGCCGGAACCTGAAACAGGTCAAAGATGATGTTAGTTTTCAAGATTGAACAGTTGTGCAAAAATATTTTTCCATCCATCTAAATCCATCTACAAGGGTTAAATTATATGTATATATCTATATATGTATACCAGGCTGCTCCCCACAAAGGTAGCACTGCAATAATATTTTCCATTTCTTTTAAAAATTCAGATTAATTATTGATTTTGTGCAAGTTCTGCATAATAAATTTGTTCTATTACATTTTTTTATCCATTAACTTTAAATCTGTCAATTTGTGTGTACATATATATATATATTCTCACAAACATGCACATTATGATAGTGGCAAACAACATAACCAACAGCAATATCATGTTTATGGAGTACAAGGTGGTACAGTGCATACAAACAAATAATTCCCACAGTGTGGTTCTGGACTCTTTTTTTTTTCTTTTTTCTTTTTTGAGTGGTGCCCTAAGTTTATTGCATATGGTTTTTGAATGCCGTTCCCAGCATTTTTGTTTCTTGGTAATTCATTGTATGAAATTGTTTGTTCTTAAAATAAATTTGGACCAGAACTCAGCACAAATTAAGAGGTGGTTGTTTTCTCTCCCCACTCTACTCCGGATTGTCTGCACTGTATCACACAATGACATTTGGTCTTAGAAAATTAGATTTCAGGTACTATTTTTGTATAGATAATCCCAACATTAACCAGAAGGACACACAGAGAAATTGCAAACAACTGTGTTCTTTTTTTTATTTACTTTAGATGAGTGGTCAACCTTGTTCAGAAGAAGTAGTTTGGTGCAAGTTGGGAGGAGGAGGAGAAGAAGAAGAAGAAGAAGAAGGAAAATTGGTCATTCATATCCTAAAAGTAAAGTTAACATTTTCCTAGAACTATATGTATTAGATGTAAACTGCTTCTAGAGGATATATATATATTTTTAAAAAACAAAAACATATTTCCAATTGAGGAAGTGGAATAACAGGAAAATACTTTTAGTAACACTAATAATGGTTGTTCATAGACCTCAATTAGCTAGAAATATTTAGAATATTTAGCAATTGGGCTATTTAAATTCTGAATGTAATTCAAGTTTATTTCCTCTGTATGAGCCCTCTCCTCAAAGTGATTCAAACCGAGCACACATTTCAATACAGTATTCAATCAAAAATTATGTTCCCAAAAACCTACCTGGATATCCTTGGCCATTGTAAGCAATGCTAGCACACTGGGATGAATCACAGTATCCAGGAGGCCCAGGTGGACCTCTGATACCTGAATTACCAGGACGCCCAGGTGGACCAGGTGGTCCTCGTGAGCCTGTGGATCCTGGTGGGCCCATTCTGGATTCCCCTTGTGGACCTAATTTGAGAATGAAAAAGAAGGTAGCATAGCTATATAACAAGACAGGCCATAAAATGGCTGACAAAACTGAAATGTAGACTTCACTCTTTAACATGGTTCAGAAATGTTTCCATTTGGTTTCCACATATGGTGTAAATGAAACAAGTGAAACAACCCCAGGGAATCCAAGATGTAACTCATCCTTAGTTGCTAACCTAAATTGATGGCTTTGGTTGCTATTGGTGGCATATAATCAATCCGGCTTCCGTTCGGGCCATGGGACGGAGACTGTCCTGGTCTCCATCACAGACCTACTCCGCTGCCACTTGGACCGAGGCGGATCGGCGCTGCTCGTGTTATTGGACCTCACGGCAGCGTTTGATACTGTCGATTACCAACTTTTGACACACCGCCAGGCGGTAGCGGGTAGGGGACAGCCCTCAACTGGCTGTCCTCCTTCCTCCAAAACTGCCTGCAGCGAGTGAAGTGGGGAGGGTGGTCTCCGAGGGCTCCCCTCTACTTTGTGGAGTCCCTCAGGGGGCCATTCTCTCCCCGCTGTTATTTAACATCTATATGCGACCACTCGCCCAATTGGTGCGGAGTTTTGGGCTGGAGTGTCATCAGTACGCTGATGATACCCAGCTCATTCTGAGATGGACCCCAGGGTGGTCTCTGTACCCGATAATTTCCATCTCTGCCTTGAAGCCGTGACTGGATGGCTGCGAGCCAGTAAGTTGAAGGTGAACCCGGCGAAGACGGAGATCTTGTGGCTAGGCCGCCCGGAGGGTAGAGACCCAGCTGCCGACGTTCGACGGTGCGGCCCTCTGCCCGCAACCGTCTGTAAAAAGTTTGGGGGGTCCGGCTGGACGCCCAGCTGTCTATGGAGGAGCAGATTGCCTGCGCCTGCAAGACAGCCTTCTTCCATCTGCGTCTGGCAAAACGTCTGGCTCCTTACCTCTCCCGCTGCGACCTGGCCACGGTGATCCAAGCCACGGTCATCTCGAGGCTCGATTACTGTAATGCGCTGTACATTGGCCTACCCTTGTCGGCGATCCGGAAACTTAAGCTGGTGCAGAACGCTGCAGCCCGCCTGCTCTCAAGAGCCTTAAGATCTGATCACGTGACTCCACTCTTGCGCGAGCTGCACTGGCTTCCAATTGAATTCCGGGTCATCTTCAAGGTGTTAGTTTTAACTTTCAAGGCCTTATATGGTTTGGGGCCAGTGTACTTGAGGGAGCGGCTTACCCCTTATGTGCCCAGGAGATCACTGCGCTCAGAGGGGCTCAACTTATTAGATGTGCCCAGTGTTAGGGTCTGTAGACTGGACACCACCCGTCGGAGGGCGTTCACTGTAGTGGCACCAATTCTGTGGAACAGCCTTCCTGAAGAGGCACGGGCCACTCGAGCCCTTCTGCCGTTCCGCAGGGCAGTAAAAACGTGGCTGTTCAGAAAGGCATTCGGCCCATAGCTGACTGCTGTCTACCGCACCCGTTATCCTGCTGCTAGCCTGCCACTGAACTGCAGCTTGGTCTGCAATCTGTTTAGTCGGGGGATTGGAATTGTTTTAATGTATTTTAATGTACTTTAATGTATTTTAATGTTTTTATGTGTTTATGTTTATTTTGCTATTCTTGTGAACCGCTCTGGGCTCCAGAGAGAGAGGTATACCAAATCGAACCTAATAATAAATAAATAATAATAATATGGGACATCAAGAAGCATTGTTTTCTACATTGAATAACTATATTAGACATCAACTAAAGTATAGGACTGCTTTAGTTCTGCTACTCTCCAGCTTCAAAGTGAGTGACGTAATGTTTTCCTTGGAACATGGTTAACAGAAATGCCGAGCTTGAATGAAGTGGAGTTAAAATCTGCTGCAAAAAATGAAAATGTTCCAACTGGAAAATTTAAGACAGAAATAACAAGAATCGGCCTACCCCTCCCAAGATATCAGTAAATTATCAAACTATACTAACAGTAAAAGGAATGTTTAAGAGCTTATATGCTATACTCTGAATATTATGGAACAATTTATAACTTAAGAAAGAGACAGAGCTGCAGACAAATTAATCCTGACTCTACAATTTTTAAAAAAGGTATCCAAACATTTATATTGCATTGAAAGATAGAAAATCTAGTATCTCTAGTTTATTTATTTATGATATCAGAAGCAGACTTGGCATTATACTAAATGCCCTTTGACCAGTAGCTGGCCACTTGGAGTGCCTCTGGTGTTGCTATAAGAAGGTCCTTCATTGTGCACGTGGCAGGGCTCAGACTGCATTGCAAAAAGTGGGCTGTGGTTTGCTCTTTCCCACACTCACATGTTGTACACTCCACTTTGTAGTACCATTTCTTAAGGCTGGCTCTGCATCTCGTGGTGCCAGAGTGAGGTCTGTTTAGTGCCTTCCAAGTTGCCCGGTCTTCTGTGTGCCTGGGGAGGGGGGGTCTCTCATTTTGTAACAGCCATGGATTGAGGTGCCAGGTTTTAGCCTGCCACTTTTGGACTCTCGCTTGCTGAGGTGTTCCTGTGAGTACCTCTGTAGATCTTAAATCCCTTGATTTAAGGGATTGGCATGCTGGCTGGTCCTTTCATTATTAGCTGCTACTTCCTGGTAGATGTTTGGTGATGCAATACTGGCTAAACAGTATAATTTCTCCAGTGGTGTAGGGTGTAGGCATCCTGTGATAATGTGGCATGTCTCATTAACAACCACATCCAAGGAGATTGATCTATAGCTTTTTGGATCATTATGGTCTTTGCCTTGTTTTAAGATGGCTATGACTCTTGCTTTCCTCCAGATTTCGGCGATCTGACAGGATGAAATGCAGTTGTTCATCAGCTCCAGCAGCCATCACCTTGCTTTTGGACCAAAGTTCTTAATTTGCTCCATCCATAGATCACATCCAGGCCAGCTGTTTTTCCCTTTTTACAGTTATTGGGAGCCATGTCCAATTCAGTATATGTAAAAAGTTCATGAAGGTTGCCGTTTTCATTATCTGGTTGTCTAACTATTGGTTTCCTTCCTACTTTAGTGGTAAGGTTGAGTTTCCCATTCTTCTTAAGTTGGTGTGCTATCTGATCTGCCTTTATATTGTCATGAGTATTAGTTTGTGAAGGATCATTGCTCAATTGTCTTAGCACCCTCTGACTGCTCCTGCCCATGTCGACTTCTGTTATCAGTTTTATCCATTGTTCTTTCTTGGCTTCAGAGATGGAGGACACAATGCTCTGTGCTGCCTGAAGAGTTTGCTCTGTTGTGGAGCCTGTAATAATCTTCCAACAAGGCAGCTGTATCAGGAGTAAAGTGTGTTCTGCAGCCTCTTGGTATAGAGGCCCGTTAGCAGGTTTTTACTATTTCAATGAAGTGCTTGTATTCTCCAAGGATTGGGGCGACCAATCTCCAGCTGAATACAGGTTGGAGTCCTTTTGAGCAGTCATTATTAACCCGTATCCATGCATTCATGATATTTTTGTAATCACAAACGCTTTGTAACTTCCATTTAGAATCTACATTACCATGAAACATCCCCAATCCCCATCTGGCAGGCAGCTGCTGCAGCTACGTTCCCCTGTTGATTGAGAAGGAGCTGGATTACGGTCCCACCCCACATGCACAAGCCATCTCTGATACAAGGAGGATTTGGGCCGGGGCCTTGGTTTTGCTTCTCATTCTGGAGACTGTTCTTGGGAGGGGGTGGGAATGTCAGCTGCTTCTCAATTGATGGAGAGAACAGGACTCCATTGATCACAGTAGTTGCTACCTTGAAACTGTTAACTATAGTGGCTATACATACATATATCTTCAACAGGAGTCTAGTCACAAACTTTAATAGTTTCATTGATCTATAGAAGTAAAACATTTTTTTAAATCTATTTGCTATAATTTGAAACTTTTTTTACAGAGATCTTTAACATGCTGGAAACTCACCTGGTGACCCAGGCAACCCTCGTTGTCCTTGTGTTCCAATTCCTCTTTCGCCTTTCTCTCCAGCTAAACCTAAAACACACAAAAGTGGGGAAGGCGGCATTAAGCTCCAACATAAAGTGCCAGAAAAGCAACTGTTCAAGGTTACATATAATTTCCAGTTAATTTGTATGCTGTCCCCTCCCATTCCAAGAAGCAAGGAAGTTATATTAAATCATGTTACTGTCCTGAGTAAAAATAAATTTAAAATATGCCATTTGGTGTGAAAGCTACTTAGTATGGACATAATAGGCAGTGATTCACCAATCAAGTATCCCTATGCCTAACAGCACTTGACCCCTGATGAAGAAATACATCTGCTTTTTAAAGATCAAAAATCTAACCCACCTCTTTCTCCAGGTGGTCCCTGCATGCCGGGTGATCCTGGGAATCCTGGTCTGCCTCCAGTCCCTGGTTCTCCTCTTGCCCCAGCAGGTCCTGGCGGACCAGGGGGTCCTGCTGGCCCAGGCTGATAGCGATTTGAACTGTAATCATTTGGAATCTGATTCAGCATCTGGTTGAATCGGGTCATTTGACCTTGAAGAAGATAAAACAGATTAAGTAAAAACATCACACTCAAGGATTAACAAGATAAATAAACAAAAATATTTCTGTGTTTCAGAAGACTTTTTCCAGAGTCTTTCCAGTTAATCTTTATACAACCATAGATTAAGCTGAGTGGGCAACATTGGTAGAGGGAAGGAAGTTTTGACCAAATATGAAACCAGTACAACTTAAACAAATCAATTTGTCAATTCACACATTCTGTCAATAAGATCAATAAACATTCTGACACTTTCTATAATATGCCAAACAACTGTAGAATAATATTGATTTGTTAGAAGCAGCACTGTAGAGCTGTCCAACATGTCAAACTAGTCTTCTTTTATTAAATCAAGTTTGGAGCTAATATTTTTAGACTGAACAAAGCAGGAAGAAATGAGCAGAGAAAATAAGTGACATATTGCATGTATTCATGTACTGTATAAGGTTAAAACATTGAGTCGAAAATTGATCAAAAACCTTTGGGTCAACATATCATAATGTTTATCAAAAAAGGAACCATCCAATTATCTGTGTAGAGTGGTGAAAGGTGAAAGTTTAGTCCATGCTGGAAGGGTCTAAAACAGTGCTGTCCAACTTCTTCCGACCCAAGGGCCGGAAGAAGTGTCACTGATCACCTCGGGGGCCTGGCGTGACGCGCTGCCCTTGGCACCGCCTACTGCTCCTTTTTGGCATGGAGAGAGGGACGGAGGGGATGGTGCAGGGAGGAGGAGCTAGCTCTCTTCCTCCTCCCTGCCCCGCCTCCCCCTCCCCCCCAGCCGCCATTTTTTAAAAGAAAATTAGAATTTTTTTAAAAAAAATTAAAAATGGCGGCCGGGGGCATAGGGGGGGTTGTGTCCAACAGGCTGGGGGGCCATGTACGGCCCCCGGGCCACCGGTTGGACAGCCCTGGTCTAAAAGAAGCACTACCACCACCATGACCCCACTATAATGCCACCTCTGGCCTCTTTGATTGCCTGGGTGGGAAAACAGTATCATTGCTGTCCCCCAGGTGGTGCTGCTGCTTTCTGCTCTCTGTGGGATGGCCCCAAAACCTGCCCTTGACTTAAATATGAGGTAGAATAATGAATATATACAGGACTTTTAAAATAATGGTGATTCAAATGGGAATGACCTACTGTTATGTCTTACTGTATGCATGAGGCAGTATGTCCATAGTGGACAAGATCTATGTCATGTTTTAAAACTCATTTGTTTCTACTGGTGTTGCTGATGCCACAAAAGATCACACATCTTGGGCAACAGAATGAGAAGCCAGACCTAGCAGGCAGCATTACAGCTACCATTTGCTACCTTTATGTCATCAACATAAAGAGGCATGCATTTTTAGCACTGCTGCTACCAAGGATGGACCCAAAATAACTATGGTTTAAAAAAGGGGTAGAAGTATTAATAATAATTATTTATTTATATCCCGCCACCATCTCCCCAAAGGGACTTGGGGCAGCTTACAAAGCACTCCAGGGTGCACATATAACATACAAACGGTACAAAAGGATAAAACACGTCACATAAAATTATAACAATAACCCCTGTTAAGTTAGTCTTAATTAGTCAATGTTTTAACCATCAACAGAAAGCATTTCCCCATCAGAAAGACAGAACCTCTCTTACAGTGTGGAAAATAGAAATTTGAATTATCAATTAAATTTCAATCAATCAATTTTTATTACTTGCTTAGTCGCCCTCCATCAGTGGTGCTCTTGCCAACTTACAACATAAAACCAATAAAACAGTTTAAAAGAATTACAATTAAAACAACTAATCAAACGCTCTGCTAAAGAGCCAAGTCTTCAGTGGGACAGTAAAGCATCTCAGTCCGCGCATGGCTCAGATGTTGGGTGGCAGAGAGTTCCACAGTTTTGGGGCGGAGGCTGAGAAAGCTCTCCGCCTAGTGACATCCAGGCAGATTTCTCTAGGGCCCGGTACATGGAGGAAATTCTCTTGGGAAGATTGAGGTGACCACTGGGGTTGATAGGAGGGAGGCAAGTCCCTAAGGTACGTTGGCTCCTGGCCATACAAGGCCTTAAAGGTCAACACCAGCACCTTGTAGGAGATCCGGAATTCAATCAATAACCAATGCAGCTGACACAGGATAGAATTATGTTGTGTATTTCTGAAGCATTGCTTACCATTTATCATTTGTTCACAGACTTGTCTTGCAACAGCTCGCATCATATTCTGGGATGCAATATCTCCCTTAATAAATAGAACAACATGCACATTAGACCATGGTGTACTCTTTACTGTTAAAAAATATAACTGAATTCATGACTCTACTTACACGGTCTCCTTTTTCACCTTTCAATCCAACTGGGCCCTATAATAAATACAATTATCAAAGTATGTTACTGAACATTATATAACACAAGCAAATGGATTAGGGGAACTAAACACAACCACAGTATTCACCACAAAATGTGCTTGCCAAAACTCCTGGGTTTGAACCAGAAATCAGGTTCAGACAAGGACACAGAAAAATGATTTTCGGATTGCGTAGTTTTTAATACTTGGTTTTAATGTTTATATGCTTTTTAATTTTATGTTTTAAATGTATATATTATTTTATTACATGTCTGTTTTATATGGCATTGAAATGTTGTTTATTGTAAGGCCGAGTTCCCTTCAGAGTGAGAAGAGTGGGGTATAAATACAGTAAGTAAATAAACACAGAAGGTTGGATTGCACTACTATATATTACAGATGTGAGTGTTATATTTGAATGGTCTCCTATTTTCTACATTAAATTCCATGGCAGTAACATAGAAATAGAGGGAGAACAGAAGTTGTAGCCGACCTCCTTCCTGCTTTGCTATTTTTCTACAGAACTTGCAATGGAGCACTGGGATATAGGATCACTCTCCTTTTATCTAAATGGTACGTTCCATTTTCATCCCTCTGTCAATACTCCCCCCAAATCTGCAATATACCAGAAATAGGGGAGGATTTTATACTGCCTCACCATACCAGAGTATGGATCTACTTTAAATCCAGTTTCTGCCTCCTGCAGAATTCTGGGATTTGTAGTTTTGTGAGGCCCAGGGCCCATCTGGATGAGCAGTTTAAAGGCTCCCTCTAAGCTGAATACAAAGTACTTTTCCACTTTGGACTCAGTTTTCAGTAATTAAAGTAAGCAGAGTATAAAAGGAGAAAGTAAGAGAAGAAGGAGGAAAGAATCTGAGATGCTTTAAAAGTAGCTGAAACAGTTGGTTGAATCAGGAGTAGCCCTGCCAAACCAGCACAGTTAGAGCGTATGGGACTGGCGGACAACTGCATGTATTTAGTACTACGGTGGTGCAATGGGTTCAACTCTTGTGCCGGTAGAACTGTTGACAGATAGGTCAGAAGTTCTAATCTGGGAAGAGCAGGTTGAGGGCCCTCTGCCAGCTCCAGCTCCCCATGCGGGACATGAGAGAAGCTTCCACAAGGATGGTAAAACATCAAACATCTGGGTGTCTCCTGGCAACGTCCTTGCAGATGGCCAGTTCTTTCACACCAGAAGCGACTTGCAGTCTCTCAAGTCGCTCCTGACATGAAAAAAAGTACTATGGAATCTTTTATACACACATAATCCAGTCTGTAAATGGAAATTTGCATGTGTAACTCTCATACAATGTTTTGCGTATTTACACTCACTGTTTACATTCCTTTGTTAGCAAATGGAAGAGCCAAGAAGTCTCTTGACACTTTTCCTTGGGAACTGTAATTAAGAGTATTTAAAATGTATACTGCAGATTTCCCAGAGCTGCACACAAATCATCACACATGGATATATTTATTGCCCTTTTTGAAATTAGTCGTTGTTATTTTGTCTTTCAGCAAAGTGGAATTCCTTGTTTCAAATCATCCCAAGAAGAGACATAACGTTGTTTGAACTATTGGACTATTATTAGAAAAATAACTCATCCAAGTAAATCTCAAGTAAATGTTAGCCATTTGAAAGAATGCTGCCAGTCTGTCACATGTGGAGAGAATCCATAAAATGGTCTAGAGCCAGAAATGCTATGTCTGTTTTGGCCTTTAGCTCAGGTATATCTTTCTGAATTCTACACTTCTGTTATACTGCATGAATACAGTGGTGGCTTGGCCAAATACATTCATACCGATGATGTTATCATAGCAGCAGTATCGAATAATTAAACCATTAATGCTATGTTGTCTAAATTCATATTGTCTTCTGAGTGAACTTCAAATTTTGAAAATGGGTGTAAAAATTTAGGAATATTTTGAGAATTTGATAATAATAAATTTAAAATAAGTTTCAGGAAATGAGCATCGAAAGTGATGTGTTGTAATCCATTGTACTGTTTCCAACAGGTTTCATCATTTAAGTATATGTTTTAAAAGGCTTTAATATTACTAATAATTTTATATTAATGCTAACTTTTCATATGTTTAAGCTATGTTATTAACTAAGAGATAGTAAGTAACAACCATTATAAAACAAAAAGATGAGTTTTGAGTAGTTCTTTAATCGTGAGTACCACTCTTTGATCAGGACAACAAAACTGACAGCAAGGAGTATCTTTCTAATTATCCAATGTGTCCTCATACTTTATAAATAATTGTTGATTGCTTTCAAGTGTTTCCAACTTATGGTGTGTCTAACGTGAACCTATCCCATAGTTTTCTTGGCAATCAAGATTTGTTCAGAAAAGAGTTGCCTTTGCCTTCCTCTATGGCTGAAAGTGTGAGACTTGCCCAACATCACCCACTGGGATTGGAAATAATTTGCGGTTCTCAAGTGTTTACAATGGCAATAAACATGAACCTTTCCTGCATTTCCAAATTATAGTGCTAAAATGAAGAAAGCCTGAGTTACACAGAAATGAATGTTGCTTGTTTCCGTTATCTTCAATAGTCAAACTGCCAATATTTGACCAATATTTAATTCATCGCAAACATAGCAACCATAACATATAAAGACTACAAGCATTGGTGACAAAACCATTAAGCCTCAGGGTATAATGTTACTAAATTATACCTCAGGTGTTTCATTAAATACAACCACCTCTGTCCTACATATCCTCTAAAACATGAATACAGTGTATGAAGCAAACAGATTGTTGTACCAATTGCACATCAAAAATAGAGCAGCAATGAAATAGTGAAGATGTGCTCAGTTGTAATGGTATGGGCCAGCTGCCTTTGTTTACCAGTGCTATTACCCAGAATGATCTCATGTTCTGGGAGCTGGGCCCAAAACTTAGAAAAGTTACTTTTTGGGATTATTTGTTCAAGAATGCTCCAGCCAATATGGCCATGCTACCTAGAAGATTCTGGGTTATAGTCCAAGTAAGTAACTTCTAGAGGCTTTGGCTGTGTCCATGCTGAAATATTTACATATAGTTGTGAGCCATCAATCCTGAGACTACTCTTTCATCTTTGGACTTAACCACAAGTTTTGAATCTTGTATGACTAATATGATAGAGTGAACTACACAAAAAGCTACAACTTTGAAACTGGGCCATGTAGCTACAGGCCTGGATGATCTTTACAACTCGGCAGGCTACATTTGGCCCACTGACTATACACGGCCTTGAATTGCCCCATTGGCACTTCTTGATGGTCTAAGTATAGGTCCTAAAATCCCTTCTGTCTCATAGGGCTGAGAAAACAGCTGCATAAACTCCATGCCAGAGTTCATGCTGGGATCCGGTCATAAAAACTTGAGAAGCAGCATATGTGGTGTCATGCAGGTGAGCCAGTAGCACAAGTTATAATACAGTAAAACAAGCATCAAATAAATAGTCACTACATAAATGGCTTCTAAAAACAAGCATTGCTGCCTCTTTATTTTCTCTTCATCCTCTGTCCTGATATGCAGACATTAACATGTGTGAATAGACGGATCAACATGTAAAAAAAATCATCTACTTATAGTCACTGATCAGGCTGTGGTCAGCTCTTACTTGTTGTATTACTAGAACAGCATTCATGAGAAATCCCAACTAGAAAATTAGAAAGGCCTAGAAGGTACATCATGATTAATTCAGAAATCATTCAACAATGGAATCATTTAACCACGGAACGTGTGACAGGTTATTATTTCACATTACACAATTATAGCACTTTGATATAAGTTTTAGCTGCCAGGACTCCATTCTATAGAATCCTGGGATTTACAGTTCTATAGCGTCTTTCAAACTCTCTTACAGAGATCTCAGGTGCCTCATCAGTCTCCATTATTTCAGAAGGCCTGGTTAAAGTAGTATAAAAGTGCTATAACAGTGCAGTTAAATTAGCATCAAAATGCTATAACTATGTAATGTGAGGTAGGCCTTAATCCAAGGATGTAACTGAATGATCTTGAGACCATCGATATTACAGTATATACAAGGCCAACAGCTGCACAGCACCAAAAACAACAACGCAAAAACTCCAAGGTGATTGATCCAAAGCTGCAGAGTATCTTGCCAGCACAGCTGATATCAGATTTCCTCCCCCCCCCCCTTCAAGACTATCCTGAGTTGCTTCAAAACTAATAACACAAGCAAAGAGATGGAAAGAAACTTGTTCTTTCCCCCATGATGTCTGGTATGGTGGATGTGAATGTTCCCCTTTTTGCCGAAATCCAACATCATGCTTATATTTTTGCATTAGTTCAATCAGTCACTCTGCCCCTGCAGCCCACCATATCACTTGAAAACCTCATCTGGGTGGATTCCCATCCTTTCAGGGCAAACGTTGAGAGTGCAAAACAGGACATTGCCCTCTTCCCAGTTTTGCTGACAGAAGGGGTTCCAACACCAGAATTCCTCTATTAAGTCACAGCCTTTAATGCCAAATACTTTCCCACAGCAGTCGTGGCTAAATCAGACAGAGTGGCTCCAGCAATTGCAACTAGGACAAATGTCTGCTCCTTCCTGTTCTCTAAGTTAGTTTCAGATGCAAAACGCAAAGCAAAAAAATCACCACAAAATATTAAGGCTGCATTGCTAACATTTGAACATTTGCAATCCAATAGCTCTCAGAATGCTACCTATAAAAAAAATCCACCTTAGGCAATATAGCATGTTTGACCAGGCTTTAAAAAATTATAATTCCAGTAAGTAATTCTGCTGAATTAGCTCTGGGATGTTTACATAGTGTAGAAATATAACCCTTGGCATGTACGGCATGTGCTGTCTTTTTTAGTGGAAACCCCATGACCACAATTTCCAGATCCAACTCTTAAATTGCAAAAAAAGATGTACTGTAAAACTGTTAACATTGAGATATTAACAGATTCTTATGGTTGCTGTTGCATAATATGAGCCTGAGAAAGGTCTCTGCCCAGTCTGAACTTTCAGAAGTATCTTTTTCACAAAAGCATGCAAAAGCCAGACAATAATTATCTTACCGGTGACCCACGATCCCCTGGTTTCCCTGACTTTCCAGTTGGGCCAGCTACTCCAGGCACTCCAGGAGCACCCTGCAAAGAGATACATTGAGAAAGAATGCAATTATGGGACACAATAATGGTCTGAAGAATATCCGGAATGCAAACTAAAATCCCAGCCATATGGAGTGACATGCAATATTGTGCAAGACTTTGTGTATTTGACCTCTCTATTCTGGTCTGCTCTGGAGATCCAACAATCTTCCAGAGCATTTCTGAAAGATATGGTGCTATAGGATGAATATAGTCTGCAAGATTTCTTCCATTGCATCCACATAGTGAAATACCCATCTGATTACAGGGGAGATGCATTTGGAAACCTTTGAATCTGCTCACTTTCATATGCTCATATTTTCCATGGGCTCCAATAATTCAGAGATGAAAACTGGGACATGTGTGGCTGAGCAACATCAGAATGGTCAATATGACAAAATAGGAACACATAAACTGTAGAGGTTGCAGTAGTTTGCTTTTGCTTGATTCTACTGAGGAGGACAAGATGTTGCTCTCTGCTTTCTTCTCCCCACTTTTGTACTTTAAGCTCAGCGCATAGCTGAGGACAAATGGATAAAGGAGAAGAAGAGAAACTATAGAATATTTAAAAGAAGTTTGAAAAGTAAGATGAAATGGGATTGTCTCTGCCCAAATCAAAGAGTATGGGACTGGTGGGCAAATTTTCTATTATAGAAATCTTCAGATATAATCTGCATCCACCCCCACCCCAAATCTAAACATCACAAAATGTCCCCACAATGATATAAGATCAAGGGTGTTTGGATATGCATGTTAGTTGTTTTGTAGAATAGTGAGTACCCAAAATCCCTTCTTTATATATCTGTTAGCATGAAAAACAGTTATGTCTCAAATAGATTGAATAAATATGTAGCTTATATATAGGTATTCAATGGTAGTATTTTAAAGCAATTTACTGTAATAATTCATTCAAACATTTGCTTAAGGATTATCCTAGAAACCAATAGATTTTCCTTTAACTTCTTTTTCCCCAAGCAGCCACAAACCCCTTGATTTCTGAACTCTTGCATTTTTATAATCACATCAAAGCCATCAGTGTCATAAGAGAAATTTTCAAGCATCATAAAACATCATGAAGCTTCTAGTGTTTCCAAAGCTTAACTGTACCCAAAGTGATTTCCGCTTGACCATTTTCCAGCATAAAGAACATATGCAGACCACATTACCTGCATTTAGAGTTTGAAAAAATATTCAGCCTAACCATCTGTACTCATCAAAACTTCACTTTGGAAAATGCAAAACTTTTACAAGAAGTACTTTGTAAAGAAAAGAGTCAGAAGGTTGCACATTTTTCCAGGTGATATAACCAGATTGGATAACAAGGCATTACATAATAAGCAAAAATAGATCAAACAAGTGGACCCAATACAAAATGCTGCAATGTAGAGTTATACTCTTCAGCATTCAAGCCAACCATACTCTGTCCCTTGACACTCAACAATATTTCCATCAACAATGTTATCTCTGTCCCAACAATTAGCCAACATTCTATGACCACTGAGCATGCTCATTTCCCATAAGACTGGTCTGCCACACCATCAATTAGGATATTTTTCAAAAGGATGTTGTCGAAAAGGGGAGAGACTTCCAATAATTGTAGAGTTCTCCAAGCATGCTGGTGATTGCCCTTTGCACATATCTGGAGCCATTTTTTGGATCTAAACTTATAGATAGTATTAGTAAATTTTATAATTAAACAAAAAGATACTGAGAAAAGGGCAGCCCACCCAACCTCCATGGACTCCAGTCCATTCCAAAAGGCACAAAATCTACATGTTTACACAAGACAAAAATAATAATAATACAAAAACAGTGAAGAAGCCCCCAAAGATTCTGTTAATACTTACCATTGGTCCTGGGGGGCCTCTTGGTCCAGCTGGGCCATCTTTTCCAGTGAAGCCCTATTGGGGAAATTGACATTGTTACAAGGGAGGGAGGTTTACAAAAGGCAAGCAAATTGACTTTTAAATAATATTGAAACATTATTCCAAGCATATGTGCTATCTAGTTTTTGATCTAGGAAGTGTAGATTACATGTTTCCCACTACATCACTGTTACTGTAATGTGCCTTCAAGTCAACTCTACTTTACAGTGGTCCTATCATAACATTTTCTTGCCAAGCATTGCCTTTCTATAAGGCTGAGAAAATACAACATGCCCAAGTTCACCCAGTGGGTTTCCAAGCTGAGCCTGAAGTTCTTGAAGTTCTAAGACAAGACTCAAACCACCTATACATTGATTATTTCAAATGTAAAATAGCAAGAATTTTGATGCAAAACAGGAAGAATTTCAAATCTATAAATCTGTTATTTCTCTTGAATGTTTGATGAAGAATGGAATCATCCATTAAAATGTATCCCTGATGTTTGCTTCCCTCTTCCTTGTAATATATGTATGATCAAACACTTCATGGCCTTTCACAGCATCATTACATCATTGTACTAAGAACATGCTCTACTGATCTTTCTATACAATGCCAAAGAATCCCAGTCTTCTACTCTGGAGAATGCTCACCCTCAAAAGTCAAGCAAGAATGGGAAAAAAAATCTGCATTTGACTAGTCAAATCAGATTGTTATATCTGGCTGGTTAGTTCAAACGTGAAAGAACTGTGCAGTTTACACAATGGAATAGATCTGTGAAGTAATAACCCTTCCATTTTGGCTCCAGACTCTTTGCTGTAGTGGTTTATTGACTGCTTTCCTGCGCATACAAAGTCAACATTTCTAACTTACCTTAAAATGTGGATGATGACAAATAGATTTAAATCTGCAGCCTGCCACCCATCTACTATGGATGTGGAGTTGTTAAAATGGCAGACCTTCTCCCTTCACTTGTGATGATTTAATTTTATAGGAGAGGATGAGGAACCTTCACTCTTCATCATTCCCAGTCTTTCCTTGCAGAAATCCCTTTATGTCTCTATGTTGAAACTATGTGAATATTGTCTATCTTTTTTCAGAGGCAACAGTAGCAACATCCACTTATTTAATGTGACATGGATATATGGGGCAGGGAACAATAGTTTCTGGTGCAACTATTGAAATGGTGCTCTCCCAACATACTTTTAACACAGGGAAATTAAACTCATTTGGCTACCAAATGTCCATGTGAACAACAGTTGCAGGGTTCAATTGTTACATCACATCACCTATTATGGAAAAGAAAAGCTTGCTTACCCTATCACCTGGAGGTCCCATTGGACCAGGAGGGCCAGTTAAGCCTGGAGATCCCTGCAGAAGAGGAAAAAACCCCACAAAAGGTCACTGAGCTATGTAAGTTAATATTTGTATTATGCATAATCATCTGTATTCAAGACTCCTAATTTTTTTTCTCATGTTGTTTGTTGGCAGCATGCAGAAAAAGCAAGGGTGTTATTGATGTTCAATAACATCAGCATTTTGTACATTTTGCTTAGATTTTTCATTTGTGTTGGTTTTCCTTTGGAAAACAGTACATTTTATTGCCATGTAGCATATTATCTTTCATACTAAACTTGTTGATAAAGTTAACCATAAAACAATTTTACTATGTGTGAGAAAACCTACTTATAATCATAAAAGTTTAATTCTATTTTCTTCTTTTTTGGATGGCTTGAATCTTTAATATCTTATCTGTTTTATCAAAATATAGCCCCATTTCATAATATTGTTTCACTCGTACATTTGGCACCAAGTTCACACTGATATGTTATCTGTAATTCTTTTGCAATTTTTTCCTTTAAAAAGTTTTTTGTCTCTTTGTTAATGGTCAAATGGACCTAAATGGAAATTTGTCCATACTAGCTGACAAATGAGCCGACCATATATGTTGGTGTTTCAGGGAGCTGCGGAGAATTAGTGGTATGTGGCCATCCTACGACAACAAACTTACCGATCGACCTGGTAGCCCGGGCTCTCCAGCATCTCCTTTCAACCCCTGGCGGCCCTGGAATAAACAAAGAGTGCATGGTTATTACCTGCAAAACATGTGCATGTTAATAATGCAGGTGCAATAAATACCCACTAGAATAAATGGAGATAATCTGTGCCCCTGATGTGCAAACCAAGGAAAGGACAAGTCCCTGACAACACAATCATTTCTGTATTTGTTTAGACAGTGAAGGCAGTGCAGACCCAGTTCGATGGGACTTGATCCCCAATAAATTCATTTTAGATTGAAACTTTAAGCTCTCCTTATTTACCTTTATATAACATTTACACCTCTTCCTACTAGTCTCACCCTAGAATAGCACTTTGAATACAGCATTTAATAAACACATTCTTTTCACAAAGATATCAGTAAAGGGAGAGTTCCCAAGAGATAATTTTCCAGTGGTGTCTCTCTAAAATAAATAACATCTGAAGCACTGAAAAGTGGAATGAATGCTGTGGACAAACTGTAGCCTCCTCCAATTACGTTACATGATTTGGCACTAAAGGAAAGCAGGTAGGCATGCAAAGCGTGGCTTACTCACTGGTTCTCCTGTAATGGAAAGTCCATTTGGCCCTTGTGGTCCCGGTGGGCCTTGAGGGCCTGGTGGTCCCACATCTCCACGAGGACCAAGATCCCCCTAAAGTACAGAGGGGGAAAATCAATAGTTAATTCTCAGTCTCTTCCAAAGCAGAGTCTCAAGAAATGTAAAAGATGTTTTTAAATTGACTCTTGTCATACAGTGACAGTATTTATCAAATGACTGTCTAAGAACTTGTGGGTTGCCTTGCATTCTACAGTAGTTCTCTCTGTATCTTTTAATATAGCAATACATGCAACAGCTTCAGGATACTCACAGGAGGTCCAGTTAAACCTCTTTCTCCTCTTGGGCCTTTAGAACCTGGGCCACCCTGAAAAAAATAAAAACATGTAAATAATAAATAATACTAATACATTAATAATAAATAACAATATTTTATTTACACAGTGCTATTATCTTTCTCCATGCATGAATGAAATAAATTCTCCACACAGCTGTACAGGAGTGAAATAAACACACATATAAATTTGCTTATGTGACCTGGTCAATTTGCAATAATGTGAGAGAATTTGCTTCACACACATACATTCATTCCCCTCAGAAGGTTTTTTCCCATTGAAACAAGTCTTCCACTGGATTTGTGCCAATTAGGCATAATCAACTTTGACTGAATTCCTGCTAGGATCATAGTGATACTAATGTGGAAGGATACTCCCATTTTCCGCACTACAGAAATGTGCTGCATTTACATATAGTGCAATATTCTCAGCCTCGCTTCTGTCCCCGCCCCACGCCCCCGATCCATAGCTCACAAAATGGAAATTGTCCTCAATTGTCAAGTAGCTCTTGGTGATATGTAGTCTTTATGATTACAATATATAATGTAATGTTTGAACTTTTCTTCATCTCTTAGACTAATGAAGTGTTCTGAAAACCTGACAGTTTGCATATTTGTGACTCAATTTGACAGGTTCTAGTAAAAGTCTTCTCTAGTTGTGATCCTCCCCATCGCTTGCCCCATGTCATGGATCAATAGAGCCATTTTGATTTTTCTATATTTTTGAATTATTAGTCATCATAATGCATCAATTTCTGCTTACAGCTGGTCCTGGAGGTCCTTGGGGTCCCACGCTGTCCTGTGAACATGTGCAGGCATTTGGAAACGATGGACATTTAGCTTCATCCCTCTAAAAATTAAAACACAATCTTCTATCACTTTTCTTCCTCAGAAAAAGAAGGTGATATTGATAAACATACTGGTGTTTTTGTCATATTGTTTTAAAAAATCATCTAAAACAAATCTCATTTGGAAATCTAATAAAATTCAGCACTAACACAATGTTCTCTGGGCAATGGTGAACTTAGGGTGGGCATACCTTGCTAATATGGTGGGCTAGGTTCTAGACTACTGTGGTAAAATGAGTATCAACTCAAAGCACATCAGAGTTTTTTTTCACATGGCAGTGAATATAAAAGTCTAAAATACATGTATACTATCATTTATTAAGTGCACAATAGTTCTAGAATTAAATAAAGATTCAAAAGTAAATAATAAATGAATAAATAAATGCAAGAACACAATTTTGAGAATCAAAGTGCACAAATGCTGAAAACAGACAGAGCATGGTAATAAAATGACATAATGCACAATTGAAAAACACAGTTAGTGATGTACTAAAGTAAATGCCTTAAGACGAGGTATGCCTTTAGTACATTACGTATTCATTTTAATAATACTGCAGGATACAAGAATTAAAATTTTGGTTTATTCTAGTAAGAGAATTTATTTCACTTCTTTTTCTTCCTTCCCCTCTTGTCTTCTCTCTTGTTCTTGAGTAGAGGTGTCACAATATCATCATATCTTCCTCCATCATTACCTGGACTTTCCCCTTCTTAATGAGAATTTGAGCTACTACAGATTAACACAAATGCATTCTTCCACTAGCATTACCTTAAAATTTGGTTATTTCATTCCTGCTTTGTGATTCTATCATATATTTTGCTCCCATGCAAGACCAATCACTGCCGCTACATCACTACTGTCCTGTTACAGTTTACTGAGGGGTGGGGGTGGGATGGAATTGGTTTTAACGCTGTTTTAATGTTGTTATGTGTTTTATTGGTATTTTATTGTTGTAAACCGCTCTGAGCTTCAGAGTGAGCAGTCTACCAAGCTGAAATAAATAAATAATAATAATACTAATTAAACTATCATTACATCATCTCCATCATTAAAGAAATTTATGTAGACATGCATATCTATTGTAGGTGAAATGCAAAACAACTCTTAGCTCCTGTATGATGAGGGAATGCAACAATATTTGGAATGCCTCTAATAAAGTGTTTGTATTTCAGCCTTGCACGCGTGAGAATGGTTCAAATAATTACATGCAAAATTTGTAATTACCAACAGAGCTTTTGGCAACACATACCAAGTCTATTATTGTATATTGTTCTCTCAGCCTGATTGGCTTAGACCAGGGGTGTTCATTAGGTAGCTCGGGAGCTACTAGTAGATCTTCGGCCCTCTTCCAGGTGATCTTCGGGCCTCACCAGCCAGATGGGACGCTCCTGCCATGTGCGTGCACACCCTGCGTGCATGCACGCTCCTACTGCTGGCTTCCACTCTCGCGGTGCTTCTTTCACCTGCGGGGCATTGCAGGAAGAAGGAAGCATGGGGCGGGGCCTCTGGAGGGAGCGCCCTGCCCCTCTCTCATCCAGAAGCAGCTGTGCAGCCTCCGTTGCCGGCGAGACAGGCAGGGCGGAGGGCTCCCTCTGGATGCCCTGCCTCGTGCTTTCTCCTTCCTGCAATGCCCCACAGGCGGAAGAAGTGTGGCGCTGGTGGAAAACAGCAGCAGGAGCACACACGATGGCAAGAGCGCGTGGCGACGGGAGCGCACGGCGGCGGGTAGATCTTTTGGACTTGGTTGCTTTAAGAGTAGCTCGCATGCTGAAAAAGTGTGAGCACCCCTGGCTTTGACTGTTGCTATGGGGCATTCAAATTGTCAGGATGTTTTCTTTATATTTACCCTAGAAGGAATGTCACAGCATCTATCTCTGCTGGTCCAAACTGCATTGCATACAATGTCAAAGTTCTGGATCTCAAGCTATAAAAGAAAAACACAAATGCCTTTAATGTTAAATCTGTATTAAATTTCAAGAATATATTCATGGAATATTGGGCAAAAATCATTCCTGACCTTCAGCTTAGATAGTATAAGTACTTTTATGTTTGTTGTATAGATAGTTGTAACATAGGGCAAGTCTACATAAAATTAGGTAGTGACAAGTTTGTTTAATGTAATAAATGCCTATTCACTTACACATGCACAAATACACAGATATTTCACTATAAATTGCAATGACAGTAAGTTCCTTCAAGCAACAGAAATATTTTTCCCAGCAAAAGTTTAAGCAACTTAAATTGTATTAAGACTGAGTCATGCTACGATTGCCTCAGAAGTCCAGCTTCTCTTCTAGGGCAAATGTATGGGAAACTCTTGATATCTTGTTGATTGTCATTTATGGGTATTGAGGCATCTTGATGGAAGACCGTAATATAGCCATATCCTGGTTATTTGAATCAATATTTTGAAACTATCTAATGACTGTGCATGCCCGTGCGTGCGTGCGCGCGCGCGTGTGTGTGTGTGTAGGTCTGGACTACAGGATGATTTCAACACAGAGCCAGGATCGAGCCCATCACATGACGCAGGGTTACTTCTGGCAGGGCTCCACCCTGGCTCTGTGTTGAAATTGTCCTACGATGGAGCCCTGAGAAGACAAGAGGCTCCCCATATTCTCACAAGGCAGAAGGGGGAAAGCATGGGGGGAAAGTCAAGCGGCGACACTTCCCCCCGTGGGGTAGGGAAGGAAGCGATGCAGGAGGGGGTGATGTGTTCCCACGCTGCCTGCCAGATTTGCTTCACTGCACAACTAACGCCCCACTGTTCCTCAGCTGCAGAACCACAATGTGATGAGGTCCTTAATCTGAAGTATTGTGTGTGTAGAAGCATTTTGTATACAATTCAGAGAGTACCCATTCATTGTCATTCTTGTCATGCATCTGATGAAGTAGGGTTTCACAATGAACTCAAAGCAACCCTACATTTATCTTTATGATGCCACTTAGCTCCATCTACACTGACTATTTTGTGCAGTTCAAAGCTAGCTTCAAACTCTCACTAAAATGTGTGAAAGAAAGTTCTTAATGCTCATCAGTGCTCTGTGGTTTGTATAATCACCATCTAGGCCTCAAATTGATTCCAGGATTTGCTTTGTAATCATCTGCATAGCGAAAGAACTTTCTTCAATGCTGATCTGAAATTGCATTACTGGTCAGAGTAGATGGGCCCAACTTGTCATTTATGGAAGCAGATACAACAAAACAAACACAACAACAACATCCACTAATGTATCTATTGTGCAAAAGGCTTCTTTTAAGGACTTCAAAGCATACTTTGGGTGTACTCTGTAATTACAAATGAGTAAAATCCAGTACTTACTGCAGCTGTTTTTCTATCACCTTTCTGTAGTTTGCCAAGTATCTCATAACCATCACTTGTAATATTCCCACCCTCATTTATTGGTTTTTCCAGGATTTCAACACAGTCAATGTAGATCTTAGCACTTGTGGTTGTTACAACAATATGAACCTGTAGGAACAAAGAAATATGCATTAGGAATGAGTTTGAGAATCAAATCTAAAATTGAGTCATTCACATGCAAGAATGCCTTTCTAGATGAAATTGGCAGCTTCATTTTGGCAGCTTAAATCCAATGCGGCAGTAGCACTGTAGCGCCAGAAAGAATTGATTTTTGTTTTCTCACCCCACACTACTGCCCTTAGGAAGTCTTTTTAAGGTGGTGTCCCACTTTTGAGGCGCAACTCTTAGAAATACCATAAGGTCTGCAGTGAGGATGAGACAAAGAGATCTTTCAGCATTTTTTGCCCTGATGAATCCTGGCAAATATTTTCCCTCCACTGACATATATTGTGATGCACATGCTAATGGATGAACTTTGAACACTACTATGCACACTGAGTTCTTGATCAGGATATGTGATTGTGGCAAGTCAAAGCCAAATAATGTAAGAAACCTATATGCTATATTGGTAGGTTTTTTATGACAGTATCAGATTTTCTCCCCCATTTGTTTTTACATTTTATCTTTCAGTTTTCTGTCACATTTTGAGATTATAATATTTCTGATTTTTACCATTTTTGACTCAGAATGTGAAACAACAGATTAACAAATCATAAATGTGTGTGTAGGGTGGGGGGACAGGGGGCACTATTAAATAAAAGTATTTTGAGAGATGTTCCTTTTTCAGTCATTTCATTTTGCCACCTAAAGAGTAAAAAAGAAGCATGGTGGGTTGACTAATGATCATTATGAATGTTATCACTATCATCTAATGTAATTGAAAACATGGATGTGTTTTTGAAAGCTTTGTTACAAGAAAAGTCTTCACAGTGTTTGCTTTACATACTTTGGAAAAGATGGTTATCTGGTAACAATTTTGTTTGAGTAAGAGGAATATGCTTTTTTTGGAAGACACATATGACAAAATATTATGGGACACAGACCAAAAGCTGACTAACACATCTGAGCCACAAATCCATGAGAAATGAGAAACCACTCCAACACTGTATTTTAGCTTCCAAACAGAAGTTTAGTACAGTTCCCTCATCAATTGCATAAAACCTCAAGGGTTCCTTGCCATTTTACCACCAAGAACCAAAGCTGTATTTCAGTGCATCTTTTCCACTTGTCTTGTACTTTCACAGCTGAACTGTAAGGAAAAAACCTACATATCTCCAGATGTTTATAATCATAGTTTCCTTAACAGAAACACTGTTCATAATTTCTCATAGGCAGCTGAATTCTAAACTACTTGATTCAAAACTAAGTTCTAATAAGACCTATGGATTTCCTCCTATTTATTTATTTTATTTACGACATTTATATGCCGCCATTCTCACCCTGAAGGGGACTCAGAGTGGCTTACAAGTCATATGTACATACATTTATGCATTTTCTCATTGTTTACTCTCATATCTAATACACATGAAGGGAAATGTACCACTTATATTGTGGCTGTGTTGGGATGTACACATACACTTAATCACACCGTTAGATTTCCTAGAACATGCGGCAAATTGCTGAAGTATATTTCCTATTACCTCCATAGAATTAATGTTGAGCAGACTTCAAGTGAACAGAGCAGCAACTTATCACATGACAGAATTATAGTGTTACTATTCAACTTTAGCTGCCATTGTTCTGACTTGGGATTTAAATTACAGGCAGTCCCCGAGTTATAAACATCTGGCTTAAAACTGACCCATCATTAAGAACAAGGGTAAGACAACAAGAAGCAAGAGAAATCTACCTCTTGGAAGGTAAATTTACTCCTGAAAGAATTATAGGAAAAAGGTGTCTCCACTGAAGCTTGATCATCAATCCTTGTTTCCACAACAAGCCAAAATGTTCAAAATCCAATTATCACAGGGACAGAAAGTGTGGTGACATTTCCTGAACAGGGGCACAGACAGCAAAACAAATACCACACAGGAGTAGCATAGGATTATGCTTTGGATAGCATAGTCCTTCCCTATGCTATCCAAAGCTTGGATGGATGGATGGATGGATGGATGGATGGATGGATGGATGGATGGATGGATGGATGGATCGATGGATCGATGGATCGATGGATCGATGGATCGATGGATCGATGGATCGATGGATCGATGGATCGATCTTTGGCTGGTGTTACATTTTTTAAATGTACCTGTTCCAACTTACAAACAAATTCAACTTAAGAACAAACCTACAGAACCTATCTTGTTTCTAACTTAGGGACTGCCTGTATAGGGAGGATGTATAGCATTCTGCAGTGCTTCAATACACTACAGGATTCCATAGGATGAAGCAATGGTTGCGGGGGGGGGGGATTCTAGCACTATCGTGACACTATAACTCTGTAGTGTGAATGAACCCTGATCAGTGAGGTGAGGGACATGGGCAACTACAAAAGTCTTTTTTTTATGAAAGAGAACAATAGTTGGCTTGTAGCTAGCTGGGGCCAAGTTACATGAGCATAATTAGTTTGGTTTGTAATCCCATGGAATGGCAACATAAGGAAAGCAAATAGTTGTGGAAGAGTACTGAAGGAAGCTAGTCTCTGATAAGGAGAGATGAACCCTGCACAACCCCTGCCCTGTTTCAGATCCTACAAAAAATGTAAAGAGAGTTTGGGTCCAACCCTGCAAGTCCTCTTAAGATTTCCTTTTCTGGGAACATCTACATTGACCACTTGATGCAAAAGGGCCCAGATCAGATTAGTAGCAACCAAAATGCCTTATCCATTTAAAAAACAAAGCTGCCTCATCCATTTTAAAAGCAAAGACGCAATAGAAGGAAGCTAAGCACTTTTACGGAAATAAAATCACACAATCATTTCAATTCTTGCTGTTTTTCTGTACAATATAGCCCATACTAAATTGCTTATCCTTTCTGCATTTTTTGCCTCTCTAGTGAAAACTGAGCTGGAACTCAATTTTGAGCTTGCAAGTAATAGAAGAGAGGGAATGAGTTAAGGAACCCCTCCCCACTGCCAGCCCTCTACCCTCAATTCTACTCCTGTGGGAGCTTTTGAATTTATAAAAGTTTGTAAAACGAAACCAACAACTTTTCTTCACATGTATTTTGACCCATAATGAGAAGACAAAGAATACAAACCATCTGCTTCTATAAGAGTTCTTTGACGGGATTTTAATTGCTGCCTTACTAAGCCAAATTTTCCCCAATTGACTTGCATAAGCTATCACTATACTCATGCAATTCAACATCCAAAAAAGTATGCCAAAACAAATTTTCCACAAATAGCCAAGATTAAGTTAGCTATTTTTCACTGAATGAGTATATAAATCATTTAATGGACACACCAAAATATTTTATATTTTGGAAGATTTCAATAGTTTGGCATATTTCTTATATATATGATGATTTTTTATGCGTTGGGTATTTTTCTCTTTTACTATCGTTGGGAGTCACTTATTATTTCCCCTCCCTTCACAGAACCCATTTGCACAATTCAGAATTTTGAGCTTTGAGAAGCAGATAGGCATATCTTAGAGGTCACTGATCAGATCATATGTAATCTCATTCCCTATTTCAGCCACTTGCTTCAAACATGGCAATTCTGATATATACAGACAACTCCTCCATTCAGTATGATATAGTGTATGCATAGGTCTAAATTTCTCTTCAAATGAAATTACCATAAACTCCCTATGCATGTGCATATATTTCCTATGTATGCTGCAACTGCATCATGCCTGTGGACTGGCATGATCCCAGTGATGAATTAATATTGCCAATATTGTTCATGCTTCCTCATCTCCAGTCATTTTGTTTAGTAATAGCCCCTATGAGAGTGGACTGAGTTCCCTGAATATCTAGAGGGCCACTGCCAAATATATGGAGTATGGGCAGGGTATACATCACATGATAACACTGCCTTATGTATTGACTTTTGCCACACATAATAAACAGCAGAGAGAATCTTGACATAGGGACAAGTGCTATGTCTAGAGTCTAAATCCATACTGAGCAAGACGGAAGTCATTCAATCAATGGAATTTCCATACGTATTAATGTATCAAGTTATCATTGATTTGGTTGGTCTTTTCTACTTGGGTCTAACAATAGAATTTAGGCCAGATATGTGTCTTTTATGTGTGGACATCCTTTCTAATTACATTTCAAATCCCATAGTCAGCCATTTACTTGTGTACATAGCAGGCTTACATTGTTCAATTTGACAACTTTTCATAATAGGGCAAAATTCCACTGAACATGATGAGATCTTATTTCTGTGCCAAAGTGGATATTGCTTTGGATGTGTTTAACGTATCCTAATCTTATGAACAAAATAACAATGTATTGAATTGAGTTATAAACTATTACATCTACCAGCAACTGGTAACCAATTAAGAAACCCACCACCCCCTTTTAAAAAAAAGAGTTGCTGTTTATACACAATTGTGGTACCTTGTGGAAACTTCCATAAAAGAGTTTCTTCACTTCATCACCTTCAAATGTAACAGTCTGAATCTCTCCCCTTGTGTCCTTGTTAAAGAATGATAATACTTTGTTGGATGCTAGGGATGAAAGACATCTTATTTTAGATCATTTTGTAATATAAATATTATAGATCAATTTGTAATATACTGTAGAATTATTATTATAATCTCTTCCAAATGTGACTAGCAGCAAAACACAACAAGTTGAACATGCCTTAATGTACAGGTGTTTATAACTTAGATTTAAGACAAGTACTAACTTGGGGACTCATCACACTAGAGAGAAAAAATCCACTTAAAATCCAGTCTCTTCCTCCTGCAGAATCCTGGGGTTTGTAGTTTAGGGAGGAGCCTTTAACACCCCCACTAAACTACAAACCCCAGAACTCTGCAGGAGGCAGAAATCATCCCAAAGAGAACTGCTCTATATCACACAACACCATAACGCCAAAATACTTCCATCTGTGTTTATATTCTGCATGTTAAAGTACATTATTAGAGTTCTTGGGATCTAAGTAAATTTTAACCTATTACGGTATATTACCAAATTTGAAATATGTCTCATTAGGACAGAATGGAATTCATCCACTGTTGCTGAACAGAACTAGCCCTTTGGAATGAATCAAAGAGAGTTCCAATTGCCTAATCCCTCTATGCTCATTGCAAAAGACTGATATGTGAAAGAAGCTACTTGGATTCACTAATTCACCAGCCTCTCTTTTTCAAGCCAAGGCACTACATGAAAGGAGAATGATCTAGAGCAACTCTTTGAACTCCAAACATTAAAGTAACATGCATTTTGCATATATCCATTGATTCTTTTGACATGCTAAACTATGATTAAGTAGAGCGACATCTGGTATTAGTTAACTGTTCACAAATGGTCACAAATAAAAATTTTCTCTTTCATTGAAATGCTGTTTAGTAGTTAGGTGGACAAATATGGGAAAACTTCAGGCAATATTTATCTATACAAGTATTATTTTGCATTTATACATGAGTGGATGATATTTTGTTAGACCTTTTAAAGTATCATTTGAGATCAGAATTGTTGAGAAATTTCTCTCCAAATTATCAGATTGACCTTAGCATAATTACAAATGTGTGTTTTAAGCCTCAAGTCAAAACACTGTCTGGCTTACAAAATAGATTGCATCAGCCACCTGTGGCTTGAGTCCTTAGAACGTTATATAAAATCTATATAGATGTGCACTTTTGTTTCAATTGACCTCTTGATTTTATGCCCAGATGAATCTCTGAAAATAATAAATTTGCCAATCCTTGCATTAAAATATTTAATATTTTACTATTTAAGATCATATTGTTTTTGAAATATCAGGAAAGAAAGAATAAGAACTTAGGTTTCAATTTCCATTCATACATTGTATTCATGCTAAAGTGAGGGGAAATTCTTACGGTCAAGAACAACTCCAACTTGTGGTTTATAATCTCTGTCCGTTATCTGCCAAATTGCAAATGGTTCAGTGGGGGTTTCCGGAAGAAGACGGAATAAAAATATGATAGTGTAAGCCTTCGGTAATCCATCTGGATGAATCTCTCTAACAAGGAAAGCAGAAATGTGTCTCTCATCAGAAAAAAAGTGTAAGAAAAGGTTTTTGTGTTAACTGTTTAACTGCATTAGAGCATTGCAAAGGAAGTAACAACATTTCAATTCACTCCAAACCCAGAAGCCATAGACATTTGTTCAGCAGCTAAATGAGACTGTCTCATTTTAAATCCTTTACTAGAACTCTAAAATGCTGTTTCTCCTGCAGTGGAGTACTTTTACAGAGTAGATTTTATTAGTTGTTTCCATAAAAAGCAATGTGAGGAAGCAAACTCAAAAGAGGGCTATAAATCCTAGACATGCTGAAGAACTAGAAAAGCCAAAATCATTTGAGAAAGTTGGTAGTTCTTTCTGAGCACATTTTTATGTTGTTGACCAAGCAAGCATCATCCTTTATCCCAGTAAGTGTCCAGTACTTGGGCAACTTTCCCCCAATATTGAAATGCCTTCCAAAAAAGAAGGACAAGAGCCTACCTTGTGGGCTGGCTGACAAAGGCATTTTTCTGAATCCTATATGCCATATAGCTGGGGAAGGATCCCGATTGCAAGGAAACTCCTGGTACAGAAGCAAAATACTTCTCTGTTAAGTTGTAAGCTTCCAGCATTCTGAAACCTGGAAGGGAAAATAGAAGAATGAAGGAATTTCAAGAAACAAATTGAAGTGAGACATTTACTAGGTTGGAGCATTTTCTAATCTACATAGTTTTTTTGTCTTACCAGGAGAGGTATATCCATCCAAGTACATGAGAGGGCAAGCTGAAACAGAGGAAAAATATGTCAAATGAAATAACTCAAGAGCAGCAACATTGTTATTAGTCTGTAGTCCTGAATAAATGGTGATTGTGGGGCTGGTGCGATGGGAGTTAAACACATGTGAAGAGTGCCAAATTAGGGGAAGCTGAAGAAGCTCCTCCTATGGATTTTTCTAGAAAGAGGATTGTAAGAGGGGGCACACTGCTGATTGCAACCTTTCACACTACATCAGATGTCATTTTGGACACACTGAGCAACTTTGCTGGTATAGTGTATTTGTGAAAGGTTGCACACAATGCAATAGATCATAACCCAAGTCAGAGATAATCAATTGCTTTTCACACCCATCTAGTAAATGTTGACAAACCACACTCATCCCGAATTTTAATTTGACCTGCACAGTGGGACCTTTCACAGTGCAGGAATATATGCAAGGGAAGCTACCCAAAGCTCAATGGTTCCCGTTTCATACCCGTGCTGGCACTTTTAGGTAAGTGGTTAATATCTCATCTCCAATGCATTCTGTATGTTGCTCTTAAAAAGTGAGTGCCAAGAGAGATCAAATATAAATTAATGCATAGATGAGGTGATAAATATTCAATTGATCCACCCTCTTGTAACTAGACAACTGTTGGGAAACTGTACAACTTGCTAGCAGTACACAGGGGCGGTCTAAGGTAATTTTAAATGGTAGGCGAACATTATTTTGGTGCCCCTCCCCAAAAAACATTATTTTGCCGCCCCCCGTGTAAAACAAATATACAATTATAATATCACAATACCATTAGTAGTATTATATTGTATCAATGTATATACAATATATTATATCATAATTATATTATACTACATTACAATATAATTATATTATAATATATTGACATTATAATATAATGTAACATTCTATTATATTATTATAAAATAATAAAATTATTTATTTAAATAAAATTATCCTCTACTAAATATTTTCATTACTCCTATAAAACTCAAATAACCCAAAATAAAGTAAAATAAAATATTATATATTACTATTTTGTACAAGAGCCGAAGAAAGGAAGGAGGGAGAGAAGAGGTCACAGAAGAGGAGGAGGAAAGCCCTTCATTTGTTCCTTCACTTACACTTCCTTCACCGATTCTTTTCTCCTTCCCTGCAAACGCGCGTGTGCGGCGGAGAGAAAGGGAGAGGGGAAGCACTCCCTGCCTGCCCGATAGGGAGTGCTTTGCTTACAGGCTTCTGCGCAAGGGAGCTACTGGGCATGCGCGGAGGTTTTCGCGCATGTGCAGTTGCTCCTGCGCTCAACTTCAGTTCCAGAGCAATTGCACCTGCGTGAAAACCTCGCGCGTGCCCAGAAGCGGCGTCGGAGCCGCACAAGGCGGGGACAAAAAGCAGGCAGCTGCAGCACTGTCTGAGGAACATCGGCAGGGACAGGATGGCGCCCCATGTGTCAGGATGGCGCCCCCTTCCCAGATGGCACCCTAGGCGGCCGCCTACTTGGCCTATCTTGTAGGACCGCCCCTGGCAGTACACTACTGTGTGACAGTTTTTAAGGTTTATATATGGTATTTTAATGAATTTTAATATTTTAATGTAAATTGTTTAAGCACCATTTAAATAACTATCATTAACAATTTGCTTAGTTTTAATCTGTGTTGTTTTTAAATATATCATTTGCTGATTTGAATCCCATTATTGGGAGATAGCCAGAATATAAATGAAATGAAATAAATATGGAGACAATGTCTTTATTATGCATTCACACTTGATGTATATGGAAACAGAAAGTACACTGGATGTCTTCGACATAACACTGACCTACACGAGATTAAAAATGCTCATTTGTGTTGAAAATACAGTAGATATTATACTTACTTGAGGTAGCTGTCTCACAAACAAAAGTGATGAGGTTGTCTTCAATCTTTTCAAATGCATCAAAGTCGTCAACTATAAAAACATGACGTTCGCTGGGTTTGCTAGCAATTTTGGCCAGTTCATGGTAATCAACATCCGCCACACCAACAACAAAGACACTGAAACCTGTGAATGCAATATTAGATTAAAATCGGCACAGGAATCTTTTGTATACATTTTTTTTCTAGGCAGTGGCTAACCCACATGATAAGATGTGTGTGAGGTAAACCAACAATTTCAGACAAGATCGTGAAAAATATGTATGCATTTACATTTTAAATTCTCTTGATGTAAGAAAAAGAAAAAAATATAAAAAGTAGTGATGAAAAATATTTCAGTGGGAGTTTATATTGAGAAGAGATATTAAACAGATATATAGGTATCCTAAACTGAAAAAATAAATAATTTAATCAGCATACAAAAATCTTATTGGAAGCTTTCAACATATGAAAGCACTTTAGGAAAAAGCAATAAAGAATAGAAAAGAAAACCTTTTGTTTGGTGCCAAGAGTAGTTAATAAAAACAAGAAAGGGGAAAACTTTTACTCAGCACTATGCCAATTATTATTATTATGTTTGTATCCCACTTTTTCTCTTCATATGGGGACTCAAAGTGGCTCACAATTAAAAGCATTACAATATAACTTAAAATACAAATATTAAAACAGTATTAAACATTATTAATATTAAAAACAGTTCAAGTTAAAACCATAAACGCATAAAACCACACCACCTCCTGACTAGATCTTAAACAGCTTCATATTTAAACACTTGTCTGAGTAAAAATGTTTTAGCCTGTCACTGGAAGGTCAGCAGGGAGGGGCCATTCTGGCTTCCTTGGGCATATTTGAGGGGTAGCCTCTGAAAAGGCTCGTTCCCACCAATCAGTCTTGAGATAGAGTTGGGACCAAGAGAAGGGTCTCTCCTGAAAATATCAGGACTTAGGTAGGTTCATACAAGAAGATGTAGTCAGCCAAATAGCCTGGATCTGAACTTTAAAGGTCATAACCAGCACTTTGAATTTTGCCCAGGAACAGACTGAGAGCCAGTGATTGTCTGCTTCCTGTAGCCAGCCCTTGAAGGTGATCCGGTGCTCGATCGGCAACCAGTGAAGCTGCTGCAAAATAGGTGTTATGTGACACCTCACCGAGGTCCCAGTGAGAAGTCGAGCAGCAGCATTCTGGACAAGGTTAAGTTTCTTGGTGACAGACAAGGGTAGGCCAATTTAAAGGGCATTACAGTAGTCTAGTCTTGAGATGACCGTGGCTTGGATCACAGTGGCTAGGTCGTCTCTGGACAAGTAGGGGGCCAACCGCCTAGCCAGCCACAGATGAAAAAGGCGGTTTTGCTAACAGCAGAGATCTGAGCCTCCATTGTCAGCAGCGAGACTAAAATGACTCCCAGGCTCTTTACTGAAGGTGACGGGCGTAGTGCCTCGCCATCCAGGGTAGGAAGCTGGACCACCCCATAGTCCGGATGGCCCAACCATAGTATCTCTGTCTTTGCTGGATTCACCCTCAATCTGCTGGCACGCAGGTATCCAGTAACAGACTCAAGGCACTGATGGAAATTTCCAGGCACGGAATCCGGACGGCCCTCCATCCTCAGAACAAGCTGGGTGTCATCAGCGTACTGATAGCACTCCAGCCCAAAACTTTGAACCAGCCGAGCAAGTGGTTGCATATAGATGTTAAATAACAAAGGGGAGAGGATGGCCCCTTGAGGCACCCCACAAGTTACGTACCAGAGTGCTGAATGACAGATGCAGCTTTCATCACTTCATCCTGCGATCGACCATCTGTTACAACAACAAGTACCTTGGGAACACCTTTCCTCATGCCACTTTCCCATGTCAAGACCTTGTTTTTGATAAAAGTAAGGGCTTTGCCTGTAAATTGTGAACAAAGAACCAACTTAAATTATCTAAGATCTTATCTTGCAAACAAATAATTTATTGTCTTTCTTTAATAGCCCACCTCCCATTGTAGAATCCAAGGCACCTTACAATGTGAATTTTAAAAGTGCAATAAAAATTCAGTCAATTAAATCAAATTAAAACAGTTTAATACTATTTAGAAACATACCAAGAAAAGAAGATGAGTAACACTCACACTTAAAAGGCTCTTTTGCAATAACCAATCAGAAACAAACACTTTTATGAATAAACTAGCTGTACCCGGCACGCGTTGCTGTGCCCTTTTTAGGAGATGCGAGAAAGTCCAATCATCCACGGTGTGCCCTCCTCTAAACTGCAGTTGGATGGAGTGTGGGGCATGGTGTGCCAAGTTGGGTCTTTATTGGTCTTGGTTCTGGGCCACAGTGGTCTGTGGGGAATGATGGGTTTTGAAGTACTACAAATCCCATTTTCCATGGTGGTACTTCAAGTCCCATCATGCATGGTCGGGGCTCTGTGTGCCAAGGTAGGTTACTGTAAATTCAGGCCATACACAATGTCCCATGAGCTGAGGCCTAGTTAGGAACAGCAAGTTAATGAAGCCTTACTGTCAATTCAGGCCATACACAATGTCCAATGAGCTGAGGCCTAGTCGGGAGAATCAAGTTAATGAAGTCTTACTGTCAATTCAGAGAGTAAACAGCTTCCCAGTAAGTGAGGGCTAGTTAGGGAAATCAAGTTAATGAAATCTTACTGTCAATTTAGAGCGTAAACAGCTTCCCAGTAAGTGAGGGCTAGTTAGGGAAATCAAGTTAATGAAGCCTTACTGTCAATTTTGGGCGTGGTCTGTGATTTTTTGGGGTGTAAATTTTCGGTTTTAAGTGATTTGGGTGTTTGTGTTGGGGATTGGCTCAGGCCTTTTCCTTATTCTGTTTTGGCAGTTTATTATGGATGGGAAATTTTCATGTTGGCTGGCCAGTGCAGCAGTTATGCAAACCGCCCTTATAGGCAGCCAATCATGTTGTTCAGAATGTAGAGGCTGGGTGAGTCTTTGGCTGCCCCGGAGGATGCTGGTAAATGTAGTTTTATTTTTACTCGTTGTTTTGGGGGCCTTTTAGGTTTTGGGGGGGAAGTTTCTTTGCTACAAACGTACCTTGCTTGCAGCCTATTTCTGTTGGCAAGTATTGTGTTTCTGCATTGTAAGGTTTCTTTGTTTGAGGTATACATCACATGATGTGAACCCATTTATATAATAGATAGATCTTTGCCCACAGATGGTGAGAAAGTAGCGAAAGGGACCAACCTAACCTTTTCTGGGAGGAAGTTCCACAGATTCAAAAAAACAAGCAGAAATGCCTTCTCTTGACTCATCACCATGTATGCCTGTGAAGGAACTGGGATTGGGGAATGCTTCTTCTCCCATGAGAATTCAAAGGTTAGGCCTTACCCTCTTGCCCATTTCCTGTCTGCACAACAGCTACATGTAGTGGCCTTTACTTGTCCAAGGATGTTATCCACATTCTCAGGCTGCACAAACTAACTTGTATTCAGTACTCCAAGACAAACAGGGGCCAAAACTGAATCCACTAGGATCTATATCAGGGGTGCTCAGAATGGTGATCGGGATCACCAGGGTGATCTTTGGGCCTCATCCTGGTGATCTTGAGGCCCCTGACCAGGTTTTTTGCAGTTGGTCCTCTTCATGCGCCCCTGCACGCTGCAAAGAAGTACTCCGTCGTTGCTCCTCCCCGCTCCCTGCTCGCGCGCCGCCTCCAAAAGCTCCAGAGTCCAAGAGGCAGGATGGGCCCCCTCTTTTGGATTCCTCCTCCTCCCTCCATCCTTCTCCAGCCACTCAGAGTCGTAGGAGACCAAAGGGAGCGGGCCTGGATGACGCGATGCATGGGTGGGCCCCCGCGCATGCGCAGAAGCGTCCATTCTGCCTCTCGGACTTCTTGTGAGCTCTTGGAGGCGGCATGCATCCTGGCGGCGTGGAAATAGGAGCAATGACGGAGGAGAAGAAGGAGGACGCTTTGGGGTCATTTCCTTACCGCATCTCAAAGGTCGGTCTTTTTACTTTGGGGTGGGTGCTTGATTGTTCTGTGGCATGTCTCTTTGTTTATTTTTAATGTTTAAAAATGGCCTTTTAGCTCCAAAGCCTCTCTGCTGCTTGCTTTGTTCCTTGAGAAATATATGTTGGGGATATGGAAATGTGGGAGAAAATGGGGTGGTTGGATGTATTTTTGCATGTCCCTTTGTTTACCTTGCTGAGTATTAAATGGCCTTGCAGTTCAAAAGCCTCTCTTCTTACTTTCTGGCTGATAATATGTGTGGTAATAAGGCAGTGTGGGAGAAATGGGGTAGTTGGATGTATTTTTATGCTCTGTTTTATATTGTTATTAAATTGAAATGTTGATGTTTTATAACTTCATTTTATGTAAACTGCCCCGAGCTTGCTGGAAGGAGCGGTACATATAAATGAATAATAAATATAAATAAATAAATAAGAAAATAGTTATACGTTTTACATTTCTGGGTAGGTGATCTTTGGGACTTGGTTTTTTAATCAGTAGCTCTCATGCTGAAAAAGTGTGAGCACCCCTGATCTATATTAACTATAGCATCCAGGTCAGAGCAGATCCAAGAGATTAGGTAACTGCAGCACATAGAACTTTCCACAGAAAACCATTTGGCATATATACAAACTAGATGCTTATAAGGCTTTTGATTGACTTGAGAAGATGTTTCTTTTCAGAATTCTTGAGAAAGGCCATACAGATTATATATTTTTAAGATACTACATAATATTTTAACTGCTACTAATAGTTGCCTCTATAATATACCAGAGCACTAAGCAGAGATGCCTAAAGTCTCCAATATGTTACATAATCTGAAGTCAACCAAAAACCTTATAAACATCAATCTCTTCTTGACATACTCTCATTAGTTACTGAAAAGGACATTCAAGTGCCACCTCGGAGTTGGTTGAGGTAGGCAGGATTTCCCTGGGTACTGGTTGTGGGGGGTTGGGAGCAGGTCAGGGTTTTGCCCTCCCTTCTGCTCGAGATACAAACTGTGTGATACAATGCTGGACTAGATGGGCTGAGGTCTGATTCAGCATGGCTCTTCTTATGTTCTTATGTTCTTATTAGAATTCCTCTTTTTGAAAAGAGAAAATCTTAGTGATGTTGCCTACAAAATATCATACAAATTCTTCATAATGGGTTATGAAGTAATCTAACATTATCTGGTCATGTACCAGTGCATAACAGGCCTTTGAACCATTGGATCAGCTCTGCTGCATAACTTTGTGCAGATGAAAAATATTTCTTCTGCTGGACTTATCTAGTGTTAGCCTGCTGAATTACCACTGGAACGAACATTAAAATCCAAAACTGCAGGAATAAGAGATAATTATTTTTTTAAAAAAATGAAACAATAAAACATTTATCCAAATTTACCAGTTTTTGTGTTTCCTCCTTTGTATCGAATATTCTGAAGTGCTCCCAGTGCTAATGCTTTATCATCATATCTATTCAAATTAAATTCAGGTTTTGGATCATCACTGTATTGCACAAAGGAAACCTGGAAAGGACAGTGTAAATGTAAAGACACTCAGACAACATTTGAGAGTTACAACTATACAACAGCAGTGGGAAAAATTCAGTTTTATAGATTTATATTTCACACTCAGTGAATGAGCTGGCATTGTAAAAGCATATATGGAAAAGAAGAAATTCATAATCTGGAATGTTTTGAATACGGAGGTGGAGAGTCATTGAAACAGATTGTGCCAGGCAGCTTTTGTATGATATTATTTCTAGCACCTACTTTTTCCAGTGGGCGCTAGACATTGAAGATATCTGCCCTTGCACTTTGCTAGTCTGCTGCTGAATATGCATGCCCAATGTGGAATACATCTCACCATGTTAAAATAGTGGATGTGGCTCTTAATGAGACATGTTGCATTATCACAGGCTGTCTAAGTCCTACACTGCTGGAGAAGCTGGTATTGCACCACTTGATATCTGTCAGGAAGTAACAGCCAATGATGAGGATGAGGATGATGATGTTAGCAATAATAATAACACTTTTTAATAGTCCACTCTATTTCCCCAAGAGGACTCAGAGCAGATTACAACATACACAGATAGGCAAACATTTAATGTCTTTAACTGAAAAGACCAAGGCATTGACATCTCCGGTCCATCCTCTGTATGGATATCAGCCAGCATGCCAATGTCTTAACACAAGAAATAGCTTTCTAAGATCTACAAAGATACTTGCAGGTACAGCTCAGCACGCGAGAGTCCAAAAGTGGCAGGTTAAAACCCAGAACCACAATCAGTGGCTGATACTGAGTGAGAAACTCCCTCCTGGCCACACAGAAGACTGGGCAACTTGGAAGGTGCTGAACAGACTGCGCTGTGGCACCATGAGATGCAGAGCCAACATTCAGAAATGGGGCTTCAAAGTGGAATCCATGACATGAGAGTGTGGAGAAAAGAAAACCACAGACCACTTACAACAATGCAGTCTGAGCCTTGCCACAAGCACAATGGAGGACCTCTTTACAGAGACACCAGATGCACTCCAAGTGGCCAACTTCTTGTCAAAGAAAATTTAGAATAATGTCAAGTTTTTAACTTTGTGGTTTTTTATACATTATAAATGTATTCTCAATTTGCTCTGACATGATAAATTAATTAATTAAATTGCTCTTGTCAAGAAAACAAAGTACTTCCTTCTTGCCTTTTCTGCCAAGAAAGCATGCAGGTGGAATCTTGAAATATGGTCTATAAAGTGAAATGTAAAATCAATCCTGTTAGGAAGCTGCAATTAAGTTGCTTACAGTTACACATTTGCAACTGCTACATAGAACTACGTAGGATATATAGGGACTGTGATAATCCCACAAACCCCACTTAGTAGTGAGCGGTTGCCCTCTTGATCCAGAAACAGCTACCTGATGTTCTCACCCTCACCATTGTGTGAGCGATCTACAGATCTATTTGTGACTCAGGACCTTTTTCTGCTTTTTATGCTAGAAATCATTCACAGGAGGGGGTGGGAACATCATTCCCACTTCCTCCTATTTCACAATTGGCAGGGGAACAGACTGCTAAATGGTGTTTAGGGAGCCTGGTTGGAAACTACTATGTATTAACATAATTATGGTGCTATGTAGTATATAGTGGCCTGACAGATTCCAATGCATGTATATAAAACGGAGCACTAATTGATAGGATCATTTATTTAGGATACACAGAAAGCTTTAGCAAATACAGACTTAGTCACTGGGTTGCTGTGAGTTTTCCGGGCAGTATGGCCATGTTCCAGAAGCATTGTCTCCTGACATTTTGCCGACATCTATGGCAAACATCCTCACCTCACAACCTCTGAGGATGCCTGCCATAGATGTGGGTGAAACTTCAGGTGAGAATGCTTCTGGAACATGGCTGTACAGCCCAGAAAAATCACAGCAACCCAGTGATTTCAGCCATAAAAGCCTTCAGCAATACACTGACTTAATCAGCTGCTTCCAATAATATTTAAAGCCTCCACTTCTTTTGCTTATAATAGAAAGAACGGACAAACCTGAATTCCAGCAGGGTTGATTAAGTCAAAGCCTCCAACGGTATTGAAAATAAATTTCACTACTTTGTTGAAATTGTCATCTCCAATACTCCAGGAAGCATCAGTCAAGAAGACTATATCTGCTTTGGCACCTTTACACACTGAAAGATATATTAGGTTCAGAAGTCACTCAGACATTAAAGTGCAATAGAGACATTGAGCTGGTAAATAGAAGAATGATAACAGGATACATCTGAAAAACACCCATCCTGATTAGATTTATATATATATATATTCAAGACTTAAATGATCAAAATGAAAAGTAGTAATAGCAAACTCAATGCCATTCAGTATATACATGAGATAAAGTGAAAACGGGACAAAAATCAAACAGATGTACCTCACTGTTCCCAATATATGAACAATATATTAATTAGGTACTAAATTAGGGTACAAAAACTTACCATCTCGAGCAGGTGGGATTGTAGGGGGTGGGGGAGGGGTTGGTGCTTCTGTCGGTGGTTCTGTTGGTTTGATTACTAGAATAAAAATAATCATAATCAGCACCAACATTGGCCTTGAAAATTTTCAGGTAGTTTTTTTTTCTACAGAATTTCCATTTCACAAATTTCAATAAAATAGTAACAACTGATATAAACGTATTATACAGTACAATAAAACCTTAACTGATTTCAAAAAGATTAATCTGCAAAGAAGTCTTTTCCTACACTATTGTTGTCCTTTCCATTTCTTTCCAACATTTTCCTAATAGCTACAACAAAGAGAGAAAAGAGGTCACAAAAATGATGAAAAACTTCTAATAAAAGACAGATGATCTGTTAAGCACAACAGGTTGTTAAATGAAACAAAATGTTTCTCAAGAATGCCTCTCTTGGTCCATAATATAAGGGCATTTCAATACATAATGAATTACATTCTGCGTCTGATTTAGATTACAAATGCAGATCTGCTGCGAAACAGGAACCCAGATTATTGAAACTTTGCTAAATTGTGCATCTTAAGGAAATACTTTCCCATTATCTGCATTCTGGATATGCTTTTGGGAAATGAAAAAAAGAGATGCTGTTTCCAAATCATTTTGCAATGCGCACTTTTTATCTAGATAACTATAATCAAAACTTGGGATATGCTGAAGAGCATCAAACACCTGGCAGGGATTAGTGCAAGATCACTGGCCTGCTTTTTAGCAGAGAGGGAAAAGTTCTGAAGACCTAAAGCTGGCCTTTGAAAGCATGCTAACCACACAATCCAATATAAATTTGCTCAGCAGTAATCCCCAGTTTGTTCCATGAAAATTATACCCAAGTCATTCTGCACCATTTCCTCCACCTTGGCAGCCACCTCTCCACAAACGTCAACATTGACACTGAAATACAACACTGCCTGTGCTATGCGAGTGCAGCATTTTTCCAAAAGAAGCAGAGAGTGTTTGAGGATCAGGACATCCGTAGGGAGACCAAGGTGCTTGTTTTTTAAAGCAATTGCCCTCCCAACCCTGATATATGCCTGCAAAACATGGACTGTCTACAAACATCACACTCAACTCCTGGAACAATTCCATCAATATTGCCTCTGAACAATCCTGCAAATCTTTTGAGAAGACAGGCAGATAAATGTTAGCATGCTGGAAGAAGCAAAGACCACCAGCATTGAAGCGATGCTCTTACACCATCAGTTCTCCTGCACTGGCCACATTGTCTGAATGCCTGATCACCGTCTCCCAAAGCAGTTACTATATTCCCAACTCAAGAACGGAAAATAGAATGTTGGTGGACAGGAAAAGAAATTTAACGATGGGGTTAAAGCTAACCTTAAAAACTGTGGCATAGACACCAAGAACTGGGAGGCCCTGTCCCTTGAGCGCTCTAACTGGAGGTCAGTTGTGACCAGCAGTGGAATTCGAAGAGACACAAATGGAGGGCGAAAGGGAGAAATGTGCCAAGAAGAAGGCGCAACAAGACAACCCTGATTGGGACCACTTTCCATCTGGAAACCCATATACTCATTGTGGAACAACCTGTGAATCAAGAATAGGTCTCCACAGCCACCTACGTATCCATCGCCAAGACACTACACTTGGAGGATGATCATCCTCAGGCTACGAGGGATCACTAAGTAAGTAAGCAAGGTAAATCCTTAGCCTTCCCATATTGCTTTATCATATTCACTTGAAAGAGTCTGAATCATTGTGTCTAGCAAGCAGAAGTGCTATTTGTGATCTTTGCATTAAGATTATTTTATTACATTGTATTGCTAAATGTAAATGCAATCCCATGAACTGTGAAAGACATGTTCCTTTAAAAAAAAGTGCAACTTTTTACAAGGTTGAGACTATCTTCAAGAACAATTGCTTTAAAATTCCTTCCCTATATCTGAACATCACTATCACCCATCCTTGGCATTACAACAGCCTCTGTTGTTGTAATTATTATCACTTACATGTCCGATCTCTTGTAGACACTGGAGGACCCTCAAGATTTGGAGTCTGAACAAAGATGGTAGCATCATATTCTGTGTCTGGGGAAAGGCCGGTGAAACAATAGCTGGTTTCTGTTCCACGCACTGTAATTTCTTGTCCTCTAGATCCTGCAAACAAATAACATAATGAGAAAAATACTTCATATACAGAATTTTATGTATATGCCCTTTCTGATTACAAGCAGAAATAAAAGTAAATAAAAGAATGAAGGGAATGGTTGCCAAAAGGGTGTGCTAGCAACTCTGTTGTATGCCTTTCCTAGCCTTTCACTGACTTGGAAGAAATACTTGGAGCATATGTGATGCAGGTTGGTGAACAGCTCTGTTGAGACATAAAAGGGGGAAGGTGTGGAAAAGACAGCACGAGGGAAGGACATCTCAACAGGCAACATGCTTGCCAGTAATAAAGGGGGTTTAAATTAAATCCCTTATTTGGTCTTAGTTTTTCTGAATTTTTATACATACCAGGTGTGTGTGTGTGTGTGTGTGTGTGTGTGTGTGTGTGTGTATATATATATATATATATATATATAGAGAGAGAGAGAGAGAGAGAGAGAGAGAGAGGCTCCTTTTAAAACAGGATAAAATCTCTTTTTGGCCTTTAAGGAGAGATGCTGGGGAACAACTGTTCATATACTTCAACAAATATTAGGAGTATTCATGCCAAGGAAAATTATGTTTAACTCTACTATCTTCAAACTTTAACTAGAGCAGATGGAACCTATGGACAATAAAAAGGTGCCTCATGGTGTCCACAGTTTAAGAGTAAACACTGGAGCGCACTGCTTTTTTCCTTATTTACAGAGGGGGTCAATCGTTCCAGAATGCTTGGCCAATAAGTTGCACACACACTTCGTGCTGTCTACACTTTTCTCATTCACTAGTCAGATCATATTTCATCACATCCAGAACTTGACCTGCTATTAAGCAGAGTGAGAAAGTTATTTTGGGTGCTGTGAAATGGCAGAGAATCCTTGGTAATTTTCTTTCTTAACACTGCATCTTTGCTACCAATGATGTGGAAAATGTGGAATTTTTGCCTCATACTGTACAATAATCTGGCCAATTTTGGTATGACGCTGTTTGTAATTGAGAAGCACTGTCTGCTGCTCTGCCTCACACAAGAATGTATCTGACCATTAGTTAAAGTTAACTGTTTTTAGGGGAAGGAGACAATAGTCTACTATTGGAAAATTTGAAGAAAGTTCTAACTTTAAGTTACAATGATCTCCCTGGAAAAGTTGAGATAATGTGAGATTTTAGTAGATGCTTTACTAACCATTTGTGGGCACCACTATGCTCTCTAATTACAGTTCCAGTCAGATCCTCAAAAACCGTAATGCAAAGGTTTTTTAAAAAAAGACAGAGGAATCCCTGCCGGCCAGAAATACTTGTGGATATCATGGCGCCTACAGTCCTATTCCCTCGTGTTTTCCATTTAGAAGTCTTGAGGAGGATTAATAGAACTATTACTATTTACCTTTCTTTGGGATATTCTATGAAAACCCAGCATTGGGGCAGTGTCTGGCCACTAGTGTGATAGGATTCTATTTTCCCCTCCTCCTCCTTCCCTTCCTCCCTATAGCTCAGGGCCCTTCCACACAGCCATATAAACCAGAATATTTAGGAAGAAAGTGCCACAATATCTGCTTTGAACTGGGTTATCTGAGTCCACACTGCCATATATTACAACAGAAAAAGCAGAAAATGTGGGATTTTATTCAGCTGTGTGGAAGGGGCCTCAGTGTCACCTGGAAATCTGCTGCAAAGGATTTCTAGCCTTTCAGAGCAAATTTTGGAGGTGCATTGAAGACGCCTAAGGGAAAAAGATTGTCCCCTGTTTAGTCTATTGACAGAAGCACTTCCAATAATAGAAAAGCCATATTGGGTATGGGTCCTCAAGAGTATAAACTAATCACCATGATCACTAGGCATTCTCACTCTGCAAAAGGAAGTCATCAATAAGGATGTAAAGCTCCAGCAATTAAAGTAATTGCTTGAATGATGAAAAAAGCTTTTGCTTTTCAAGTGATGCAATGTTTGGGTGGAACATACAATATGGTCTCCATATTCACTCTGGCACATTACCAAAACTTCATACATAATTCAGTATATGGATATATTTACCATCAGCAGGATTTAGCTTCAGTCTGTAAGAAGAGGCTGACCGATGAGCTGCCCATCTGACACAAAAAGTGTCCCAGCCCATATTGTAACTGGTCAAATCAGTGACATTCAAGTACACTGCAAAGATTAAAGGAAAATGCTTCAATAACATTCCCTTTTCTCACATATGGAGACAAGTATAAAACCAGGAAATACTAGTTATGATAACTGATTTTTTTTAAATTATAAGGACTACAAAAAGATGGGTACCACATTCAAATACACTGGGTTGTTGTAGGTTTTTCAGGCTGTATGGCCTGTTCGAGAAGCATTCTTTCCTGACGTTTCGTGATTTGGGTGTTGGACTAGGACACTAGGAGACTATGGTTCAAATCAGTCATGAACAACCATTGGGTGATCTTCAGTCCCTCTCTGCTCCAGAGGAATGAAATGGCAAACCCCCTCTGAATAAATCTTGCCATGGTAAGATTGCCTCAGAGTTGACATAATTAGTCAAAGGCATACAACATAACAAAAATACAATGAAATGAAATATACTGTATATGTAATCTCACTTTGCCGGCTGCTTATTGAGACACATAGCATAAACATGGAGAAGCACTGAGTCAGTTGTGAAGAATTAAATGATACAGTATACCCCAATGGGGAGTACTCCATCGATCAATTAGTTAACATGCCTTTAAATGGCATGAAAAAAGTGGAATCCCCAAACTTCACTTTTGTGGTCCTGAGCGGTCCCTCCCCAACTGCATTTTATTTTTTTTTGGGTGTTATTTCCAGGTTACTTTTTACCTTCTAACCATATTTAAGCCCTTTTTTAAAAAAAAAAGCCCTTCATTCAAAATGTTGCTAACTTTTTACATACAAGCTCTGTTATAGTCCAGCAATCTGTGGGCAATGATTTCTCTGCAAGTCCAAAACACTAGGAAACTTTCCCAACACTGCTTGTTCCCCATATTAAGCATGTTATAGCAAAATAGACCTCTTTCTTGGAAGAGGTTATTTCACCCTGCATTTTGTAGATCTAGAATTCCTATGTCGATGGGAGGGGAGTGGGAATGCTTTGACTTACATGTAGTGCCTCGATCAACCAGGGGTGCACTCAGTCCAGCATCATATTGAGCATAAACATTTACATCATAGGAAGTACTGGGAGATAAATTGTGCAATGTATAAGCAGTCACTTCTCCAACAAACACCTCCATGGGCTCATCGGAACCTTAAAAGGAACAGAATACGGAATTTTAATTTGTAAGACTCAGTAAGAAATGTTTTAAACTAAGTGAGGCCATTGGGTGACCTAGCTCAGAATTTCCTAATTTTAGTCGAACAGCAACTTAGTAGAGGATTCTTTCAAAAATCAATTTTACATATATATAAAAGTTTACACAGTGCATTTAAACAACTAACATTAGAAGCTAATTGAACTGAACAGCACAAATATATACTTGCATGTCTTAAATTCATCATATCTATCCTTACCTACTGGTTTGTACACAATTTTGTACCCAAGTACAGGAGATGGTGAAGGATCCCAGGAAACTCTGAATCGGGTATACCATTCATCTGAAATGTGTATGTTCCGAGGAGCAAGCAGCCCAACTAAAATCAAATAAACAAACAAACAAAAACATTATCAAGAATATAAACAAATAAAATGAATTTAAAAAGAGCAGACAAGTGTGTATCTCTCTCCACTGTTTTCTGGATAGGCTTCCAGGAGGACTACTAGGAATCCCTTAGCCACTAAGGCCATATCTACACTGCTGTAGTGGTTCTCAACCTGTGGGTCCCCAGCTGTTTTGGCCTTCAACTCCCAGAAATCCTAACAGCTGGGAAACTGGCTGAGATTTCTGGGAATTGTAAGCCAAACCACCTGGAGATCCACAGGTTGAGAACCACTGGTGTAGAGCAAGATCAGTCGCATGGCATCCAAACACCACACTGCGCTGATTGAGGGTAATGTGGGACAAAGCCACTTGCCCCATGTTACTTAATGTCCAAGTTCTTGCACAGACTTTTCCCAAACTTTGGGCCTGTGGGAACAATTGGGCTGCAACTATCCCCACTACCATCTCAAATTTCCCAGCTGCAAGCAGCCCAGAGACATGGGATAGCAGCCCCCCCCCTTTGTATCAAAGTGGTCTCTGGCCACAATATGAGTCCTATTTGTCCACCAATGTGTGCGTGATATAGGTTGGGGTGACTGGGCAATTTGTGAAGGATTCCTCCTCTACCCACTCCGCCATCACACCATCACTCCAACCAAGTTAGTGCATAAACCAGAGACCTCTGTAACATGGAGGGTTGGGGGAGACAGGAAGGATTCAGCATCACTGTGTAATGCAAACACCCTCTTGCCTCTGCAGTATCTGGGGGGACTCCCTGAGTTGCCCTTACCCAGAGTATTGGTCTGTTTATATACTGCCCAAGACACAACAGAAATTACCTTGCTTTGAAGAAAACTTTTAAAATACAAGTTCTACTAAGCCCAAAGTAGGAGACCTCCTGCAGTCTCACATGGCTTTCTGAGCTCCCTTGCAAATAATGGAAATTTGGCACAATCTATTTTTACCCAGATCATCTTTACTCTAAGGTAAAACAAGGTCCACATGTCTCTCCTCACTTTTTGGAGAAAAAAACTCATGAGATATAATTTCACTACCACATGCTGTTGTTAAATAAAGACCTCTCCTAGGCCTTAAGTCCCCCCAAGAAGCCCAAGACATGACCAAATAGGTAGGTTTTATGAGAGGGAAAGGGGCAAAATGTTTTCAAACTTCTAAGGCTGCAAAACTCCAAGGTTCTCCTGAAGGCCGATCTTGTCAGTTGCCTGCTTTAAGCGGACATATGAAGTTCTCAAGGTATGGGTCCCTCATTTTCAACACAAATTTTATATCATTGAAAACAATTAGATGTACCTGTTTTTCCATTTCCAACAATTTGTCCACCATCTCCATCTTCATAAACTGCCACAACTGTAATTTTATAGGGTGTGTCTGAGTGCAGTGGATGTAGCAGTACATTGTTTCTTCTACCAGGTACCGTTGTCTAGAATAAACAGAATAACATAAATATTGCTGTTTTTAAAACTGCTCAGATGATTTTTCTCTTTGTGGATTCATTCTAACAGATTGTCATTCAGAAATAAATAACAATCATGGACAATTATATAGTGCATTTAAGTAATATTTCTACAGAAGTCATATCATCCATGTCCCTAAGGGAAAATAATTTGGCTATGCTCTGCACTCCGAGAGAATGTTGCCAAATCAGGAGGTGGAAACTAAGTTAAAAAGAGCTCTGACAGGGCTCTTTTTTTTAAAAAAAAGGAGAGCCAAAGTCCTCTAATTCCACTCATTGTTTTATTAATCAGACCAAAGGCCATGAGACAAGAGAACACTGTACTGCCCAACTCTTTCACTAGACAAAATCGATCCATAGGAAAATATAACTGTAGTTTATATAGACATTCAGTACACACAGAGAGAATATTGTAAATCCAGTTCAGATTAGTGAAATAAATCTGGATTATATTTAGCTTTTCTCATGCAGACTATGACATTAGGCATACTCACTAATTTCACAAGACTTAAGCATGTCAGATAAGTTTAAGCATGCCTAACTCTGTTGGACTGGGACCAGAAAACTTCAAATAGACAGCTATAGCTCACAATAAAGTTTTATTTTACTTGTTTTAGAAAATAGAAAAATGCCACTAGGAAAGACAGAACTATCATACCCACTAAGGAACATGTGTGTTCATTTTTCTAATAAATCAGAAATTAATATGATGCTTTGAGTGACAGGAGAGGGTACACGATCCAAAGAAGAATGGTTTGAGTTAAGAGAAAAAGAAAGTGTTATTGAAATGGCAAGATTTGTCTGTCAGTGCCTTTATTACTGGGAAGGTAAATCTTACAGAAATTATCTTTCTTTCAAAAGGCTACATCATGACAGGCAGTATATGCAATAAATATCCACACAACATACTGAATAAGAATTCAGCATGCTAATCTCTATGACACAAGGCAACAAAGACAATCTTAATCCACACTTATTTCACTCAGTCTGTTGAAACCTAGATTCAAACCAGAACTAGTAGTAATAGCCATAGGCCAGGGGGCTAGTTTTGCAGCTTTCTTATAAAGCACTATTAAAGCTTGGAAAACCTGTAGTTGGACGTGGCAGGATGTGGGGGAGACTATTTTGACCAAAGTAGAAAGACAAGATAAAATGTTCCTTTCAAAAAGCTATCGTCGTAATGTCTATTTGGATGATGGCAAATATTCTTATTCTAAATATGCAAATGGAAACATATAAGGAGCTACCATTACACCAACTACTACAACAGGACTGGACAATCTGTGCCCTCTCAGACACTGATGGACTACAGCTCGCATATTCCCAACTACTGGTTATGTTGACCAAATGTAAGGCATGTTAAAAGCAACCATACTTCCCCCATAGAGCAGTTAAATCAGATGATAATGCAGCAATCCCAATAAAATGGAAAGTGTGTAACTGATACAATTGAATTGTGAGATATTTCTAACACATCATTCAAACACTTACATATTCATCTATAGGGTCGCCAACAGTGGGGGAATATATGATTCTGTATTGTTGCACTGGTCCATCAGCATGGTCCCACTGAACAGAAAGACTATTTGTAGTAGGATCAAAAACTCTTATGTTCCTGGGCCCACTGCGAGGCACTAAAGGAATAAATTAAGGCCACAAAATGAAATGGAATTCAGTCCACAAAAGTATCTTTCCCATATTGTGGATTTGTTACAATTACTCATCATTAGCAGTTAAAATGTACTGCTGTCAAGAAATACACACATAAAGTTGGAAGATCCAATCATACTAAAAGCAGACTTATTGAACTCAGTGGTACTTAAGCTAGAAGTGCCAAACAAAGAGCCTATTTTAAGTTCAATAAAGTCTGGATCAAATTCACATAGATATTGAACAATGTATTTTTTTTCCATTTACATGTCTTCATTCTACAATTATTTTAATTCCAGCTCATCCTGTGATAATTTTGTATGAAAATAAGGTCAAAGGTAAGATACCAACAATCACAAAAAGCACAAATGTTCAGTTTTCAGACACACACAGCTTGTGGTAAATGACATAATCAATATATGTTTATATACCTTTACATATTCACTGTATGAATGAATGAATGAATCTTTATTGAGAGACCATCAGTCATATCAATATATATTACACCAATAAAACAGAACATATTCACTGTAATAAGACTGAGACGTTAACAGAAAACACAATGAACAAAATCATTTTTAAAGTTGTTTGCTCTCCTCTCAGCAATAAATTCAAAACACTTCAATGTATTCCATAAGAAACAGAGACAGAAATATTAAGCCAAAAATATCTCTCAGCGGCAGAAGAGTCTTGGCTCGAGTTATATCCCTAAAGAGCTTCAGCATTAAATCGAGGCTGAAGCCATACTGAATTTGGCTCAATCAGTTCAGCTGTCATTACAAGGTTGCTTCTACCACACATCTAAATATTTTTGATGCATATGTCTTTTACAGGTGTTTGAAGACCCACAATGCATACAGGGAAAGTTATTAATAGTAAACCCTCTCCATGCTGCTGGGGAGCAGAATTTTCTCTTACTTGCATTCATTCTACACATTGTTGGGGAAAATGCAGCTTATGGACCATATGAAGCTCTCTAGGACCATTTAGTAGTTCTCAGGTCCAAGTGTGTTCGACAATGCCTCCAAACATTCCTAAGCAATGTGGTGGCCAATTTTACCACATTTTCAGCCCTAGGCCATTTCAAGCATTAATTTTTAGAAGTTACTCACCTTCCAAGTTTCTAACTGTTGGAAGGGGGGGGGGTCAGAGGGTCTAAAACACATAACTCAGGGGCATTTGAGAGGGGCATTTGAGAGGTAGGAATTAATGGAGAGGGAATTGCAGCAAGGAGATACAGCACTCCACCCCCACTCTCCACCAGTCCACCTGAAGGAATAACATAGCTCCAACCCCTGAAAGGTGGTTTGTCTGATCCCCTTGAATGCTCGGGAAGGGCAACAGCAAACAATGATCCGCAAATGGGTTCTGATGCTAACAAAGTGGGGACCAAAGAAGACTGCCAGAGGTAAAATGGAATCATTCACAATACACAAATGATGTTTAGTATAGAACACATCATATGTTTGTTTGCTTACATGTCTTTCCCTGTCCAGGACTTGGATCTCCTTCTCCATCAGCATACAATGCAACAACGTTAACTGAATAGGGAGTATCAGGTATTAGGCGCTCAAGTAAAACATTACGCGTGTTGGCTGGTACTACCACCTAGGAAGAAAAAGTAATACTAAAGCTTAAACTGGCAATGAAAAAAATCTTGAAGATGTAATATAACAGTTTCCTGAAGTCTTCAAAAACACCCTAGCTTTTCCAGCCAAATTTCCTTTTACTAAATATTTTTTGCTCCTTGTTCTAAAGGAAAGAAGGCTTTGAGGCTTATTTCCTTTCCTTTACTCTTTTCTAGACTAACCTGGACCATGCTTGAAGAGCCCAAACCGTCACCCAACAATGTGCTCCCTAATGCTCTCCCACCTAGCAACCGCATCCCCTGGTTCAATGGCTTTGGATGGCAGCAGTGGCAGGCAATACTATGAATTATTGGCCATTTAATTACGGACAATGCCTTTGCATGACAATACAATAGAGAAGCAGTGACAAGTGGCTTGCAGACCTATCTACTGACTTACAACACCGGCCTGAATATTCCAGGACTTTGTGCCAACCCTGAAAGTAAGTCTCCTGAAGAAATTCAGGCATAGAATATGTAAAAATGTCTAGAAACAGCAACAACAAGAACAATGATAATATCTAAGATTTCCTAAAAGTGATTTAACTAAAAGTGATTTGTTCCAACTCTATAGCTTCTCAGTTCTGGAACCCCAAACCATTGAATAGCCTCTCCAAGAAAGTGTAAAAGATGCATGTCTGGTGGCATTCACTACTTGTGTTCCCATTATCTTATGGTGGTGTACTGGGATTTGAGGTGGGGGAATATTGTTTTGATAACAATTGTGCACCATTATGGTAAATATAAAGGATGGTGTTACAGTGCATAAAAAATAAGACCTAATCAAACTATTTTGATTTGCAATTTTATAATTGTAAAATGTTTATATAACCAAACAGCTTAAATAGATTAAATGAATTGATTGTTTTTACACTATAGAAGACAATGCAAAAGTAGATCAGAAGTTCTATTTAATGTAAGCTTCGCCTATTTAGGAAATACTTCTTTAAGGTACATACCAGACAATTATCTATCTACAACGACTAACAATGTAGAATATTTGTTACTTCCAGCAGTTCCACATATTATGTCAGTCATGTGGAACCTGCTAAATGATGGGTCCCATTCAAGATTAATAATCTGTCTCAATTTATTTATTTATTTATTTCGGGATTTTTACCCCGCTCTTCTCAACCCCCAAGGGGGGACTCAGAGCGGCTTACAGTACGGCACAATTTGATGCCCACATAATAACAATATAAACCCCAAAACACTTCAACAATTAAAATATATTAAAAATACATTAAAATACAACTACATTAGCACCATACACATTCACTCTGGATTAAAACAATGTTCAGTCTATAAAAACATTGGCCATAATCACCCACTTTCATTAAAAACCAATCTAAAATGCTGCCTTGTGCTGGTGTACGAATGCCTGGTCCCAAAGCCAGGATTTTACTTTTTTCCTGAAGGCCAGGAGGGATGTGGTGGATCGTACATCAATAGGATGCGCATTCCACAGGCGGGGAGCCACCACCGAGAAGGCCCTATCCCTCGTCCCCACCAGCCTCATCTGAGACGTAGGCGGGAGCGAGAGCAGGGCCTCCCCGGATGATCTTAGATTACGAGGTGGGACATAGCGGCTGATGCGTTCGGACAAGTAAGCTGGGCCAGAACCGTATAGAGCTTTAAAGGTCAAAACCAGCACTTTGAATTGAGCCCGGAATTGGACAAGCAGCCAGTGGAGCTGACACAACAGGGGGGTGGTATGCTCCCTATATGTAGCTCCCGTTAGCAATCTGGCTGCCGCCCGCTGGACTAATAGCAATTTCCGAACTGTCTTCAAAGGCAGCCCCACGTAGAGTATGTTGCAGTAATCTATTCGGGATGTGACCAGAGCATGGACGACAGTAGCCAGATCAGACTTCCCAAGGTATGGGCACAGCTGGCGCATGAGTCTTAACTGTGCAAAAGCTCCCCCGGCCACCGCTGAGACCTGGGGTTCCAGGCTCAGCGATGAATCCAGGATCACTCCCAAGCTGCGAACCTGCGTCTTCAATCATGTGAAGAATTTACACATAAGTTCTAGAATTTCTTGAAGACAGAAATACTGTCTTAAACTCTACCTTGGCCATGATAAACACTAAGCCTTTATGGGACTTTCAGAATACAACTTCCATAAGCCCTCACTACTGGCCATGTGGGTGAGACTGATGGGAATTGTCAGACACAACACCTGGAGAGCCAAAAGTTCACCAGTGAATGCTGAACACTGAGAATCTATACATAGTGTTTTAAGAGTGAAATGATAAGTGACATTTTAAAATGTACAAATGTTTTTATATTTGAAACTGCAGCTTTGATACCCAACTCATTTGTGAGGAAATTACTTCTGCCCATAAGGGAAGTTTGTTATATATTACAACATGCAGTGAGCCAAGTAGCTGTCTGAATGAGCTGTCAGGTTACCAGAATGGTTTTCATCTCATAATAAGCTGACAAACATTTCCCCAGAACTCTGAAAAGCTAAAAACCAATAGGTTGTTTAGCAATGTATCACTTTCTAACAAATATTCTCAGCCTTGCAATTATAATTTTCTTTTACTGCTATTTACTATTAAATTAAACATTTGGAGCAAATATATAATGACATCCAGAAGTGTAAAATGAAATAGGATACTTTTCACTAGGCAAAAGTAATTATGGAAAGCTCTGTCCCTCAGCATTCATATAAGTAAAACCTCAGGAACTTAAATTACTTACAGATTCTGATGGCCTTGAGCCAACCAATGGAGCATAGACAACTCTGTACTGCTGTACTGGCCCTGGAGCAGGTTCCCATTGGACATTGAGGCTATTTGTAGTTGGGTTGTACACTTGGATGCTTCTTGGAGTTCCTCTTACCACTGGACAAATAATTATGCAAGGCCATTTTACATTAAATAAATACTGTATATACTTGTTTAGAAGTCATCATTATGTATAAGTTGAACATAGGTTTGAGGGGCACAAATATGGATTTTGGTATGACTTGTGGATAAGTCAAGGATTATTTTGTGGAGGGTGGAAAGTACCATTGCCATCACCATTTTCCTGCCTAGACAGAAGAGTACAGTATTTATGTCTACCCAGCTTTTTGGGCTCGATTTTATGACTAATTTTTTTCAGACAAGATAGATTCTGTAGGTTTGTTTTTAAAAGTTCCCTTAATCCTGAATAGGATCAATATCCATGTTTCCACTCTCCTCTACATAGGAAAACCAGGGAACACACTTTCATGGGTCCCTGTTAACTGTATATTTAAAATGTAACATATTGATTAATCTAAGGGTATGATCCAGGGGTTTAATAAAGAATAAAGCATGGTTACATCATTTGTAATCAGTAGACTGAAGTTCACTTCGCTCTACCCTGATTTGTGGCCCATGTCTCAAATGTTTTATTTTTAAAAGGAAGAAAAATAATTGTAGATTCTTTACTTACATGTCCTCCCATTATCAGACACTCGGCCTCCATCCCCTTCTGGATAAGAAGGAACCACTGTTACTTTGTATTGTGTGTCCGGCTGTAGATTCCTTAGAACAGCATAATTTGTGTTCCCTGGGACAGTTGCCTGTTGTCGTTGTTGTTTAAAGAATGAATATACAAAAATATTATTAGGCAACATTAACAGAGTATTACATAAAATATAAGACATGTTTTGCACCAGATTTAACTTTCAGATTATCTTCATAAGGAGTATCATGGAGAATGCACTGAAGTATTGAATGATCAGAATAGTGATTTCACCTGAATATTAGGAAGAATTTCCCAATGATTTATTTATTTATCGTCAGGAACAAACCAAACAGTTTTATTGTATTTTTTTAAGAAAAAAACAAAACACGCACACACACAAAGTTTGCAAACTTGGCATTCTATTCAATGTCCTTTGACCAGTAGCTGGCCACTTGGAATGCATCTGGTGTTGCTATAAGAAGGTCCTCCATTGTGCATGTGTCAGGGCTTGGCTTGCATGGTATAGTAGATGGTCTGTGGTTTGTTCTTCTTCACACTCCCAATGATAAGAGTGGAATATCCTGCTTTGGAGCATTTCTGTGTTTGGACATTTTTATACAGGGACTAGATGGTCATTTGCTGGGAATGTTTTGATTATGTGTTCATGGCCCTTATGTCTCTTCCAACTCTATAATTCTATTAATGTAGTCTAGTCTGAATGTGACCAATGTATGAGTAGCTAAGAAACAGTCTGATTTGTTTGCATAGGATCATATTGGACACATTTTAATAAATTTTAACTTTGATTTTTTAAATCCTGTTTATATTTTATCCAGTTTTAATGTTTGCATATTTGTATATTTAAAATTGTATGCTAATGTTTTATGTCTTTAAATGATTTTATTTAATGTTTTATTTAATTACATAAATAATTATTTATTTTATTTTATTTATTTAATGTTTTTTAAATTGTATGCTAATGTTTTTTATGGAGTTCCCAGTGGCACAGAGGGTTAAACTGCTGAGATGCTGATCTTGCTGACCAAAAGGTCACAGGTTTAAATCCAGGGAGCGGCATGAGCTCCCGCTGTTAGCCCTAGCTTCTGCCAACCTAGCAGTTCAAAGACATGAGTAGAACAATAGGTACTACTCCAGTGGGAAAGTAATGGCACTTTATGCAGTCATGCCGGCCACATGACCTTGGAGGCGGCTCTTCGGCTTACAAATGGAGATGAGCACCAATCCTTAGAGTCAGACACGACTGGACTTAATGACAGAGGAAAACCTTTACCTAACCTAATGTTTTTATATTAAGTTGCCCTGAGTGTCCTTCAAGAGAGATAAAGCCAGATATTATTATTTTATTATTAATAATAATAATAATCTGTACTGTCAAACAGTAAAGGCCCAAGAGAAATAAGACCATGTATTTTTTCCCTGTAGGGACAGAACTGCTCTAAGTGGCATTCTAAACGAAACATATAACTAGCAAAGCAGAAACAGACACAAAATGCACAGACTAAAAATAACAATTACCAATTCATCTGCACCTCCTGACACTGGTGCATAAAACACCTTGTACTGACGTGGATTCCCTTCAGCATGATCCCATCGTACATTCAATGTGCTGGTGGTTGGATCATAAACCCTGAGGTTCCTCACAGTGTTGAGAGGTTCTGAAATAAATTAAATGCATGGTTAGACTGAGAATCTCTTTATTATGTTGGCCTGTAGCTCAAGGTGGCTCTACTTGGTGTTGCTGACTGACAAAACATTCTGGAGGATAACCTGATTTACAGACATGTGCAAGATATGCTGCCTTGGAGTCCTCTTCTCTTGAGATTTTTAAGGAGAGGCTAGATAGGCATCTGCTGGGGGTGCTTTGTTTACATTTTCCTGCATGGCGGAAGTTGGAATGGATGGACTTTGGGGTCTTTTCCAACTCTATGAAGCTATTGTGGCCAGTTTCACCATAAAATAGTCTATCCCTTGCCCCTGCCTTCAAGATATAGGACATAACTGGTCCTCATTAACAACTGGGGGAATGTGGATGTCCTTCATCTACCCCACTGGTCAGCTTTAAGGCTAAACCACTGCTCTTAATGTATAGCAGAAAGGGGGGAGGGACCTATCAGACTTTCGACAATGCCACAACTCTCATTACTATTAGACACAACTTTTAATCTTTATACCTGCCCATTTCTCAACCACTGTTAATGGAAAGCTATTGTAGTTCTCTAAATAACTGAGGCCCCTTCTACACAGCTGAATGAATTCCCATATTATCTGCTTTGAACTGGGATATATGGCAGTGTGAACTCGGACAACACAGCTCAAGGCAGATATTGTAGGCTTTTCTGCCTTGATATTCTGGGATATATGGCAGTGTGAACTCGGACAACACAGCTCAAGGCAGATATTGTAGGCTTTTCTGCCTTGATATTCTGGGATATATGGCAGTGTGAACTCGGACAACACAGCTCAAGGCAGATATTGTAGGCTTTTCTGCCTTGATATTCTGGGATATATGGCAGTGTGAACTCGGACAACACAGCTCAAGGCAGATATTGTAGGCTTTTCTGCCTTGATATTCTGGGATATATGGCAGTGTGAACTCGGACAACACAGCTCAAGGCAGATATTGTAGGCTTTTCTGCCTTGATATTCTGGGATATAGGGCTGTGTGGAAGGATCCTAAGAGTAATTTGTCCTAATTAAACTCAACTCTCACTCTCTAATTAATTATGTTAAGCATGTTGGATTCAATTCAAAAAATTTCCTACTTTTTGTGAAACAAATATTTGAGCAATTTAAAAACACATCTGTAACAAAATTAATTAACAACATTGTTTTTGCGTAGACAAACAACCCAAATGCAATAAATAAAATTCTAGTTTAAAAGTCAGAACATGTATCTTCCAGTGCCAATCTCTCACAAAATTATTAGGAAGTATTATTATTATTATTATTTCAAATTTATAGGCCGCCACTCCCTGGAGGCTCGGAGCCGCTTACATCAGACATGAGTGATACAATAAAACAGTCAAAACAATAAAAACAGTATTAGATAAACAAATGTATATGATCACATAATTATCCATTTTAAAAGTTTTTTTATTTTGAAAAGACAAGTTTTCAAATCATTAATATATATTTTTTAATCTGGACCTGGGAAAAGAGAACAAAGTGTCTGTGGGGATCTCAACAAAGGAAATCTAAAACCTGCTGAATATGTAAGGAAAATTATATGACTCTTTTATAGCTTTTTGTTTTACAAATAAGAAAACGAGTCAAAGTTGTATAACTTACTAGTTTTGCCTCTGCCTGTCATCTGTCCTCCTTCACCATCTGCATATATAGATGAAACAGTAACACTATAAGGTGTATCAGGCTGCAGTTTCTGGAGTACAACGTTGTTTTGCCTCTCTCCTACTGTGGTCTAGAATACAATGGTTTGAAAATGTTAATTGAAGGAGCAGGAAAGTAACCACAAGAGAGAATGGGGGGGAAACTTAGAAGCATACAGGCTTCTGTTTTCTAGTTCTAGACCAGATAATGCAAGGCTGCCTGAGGCTGAAATTACAATATGACCCATTCACAAAGGATACATTTCAAGACCTTATGTGGATACCTTAAAGCAGTGTTTACCAACTTTTTTTGAGCCGCGGCACATTTTTAACATTAAAAAAAATCCGGGGGCACACCACCAACCAAAATGACACAAAATGACACTGTAACACAGTAAAGAACGGCTGGGGGATGGTGGCCTGCTGGGGAGCAGCTGCTGGGAGTGCTGAAGCCGGGGAGGGGGAGGAGCCAGGACGCGCCATGTCCTGCCCCCTCCCTCCAGCTTCAGCTCTCCCAGAGCTTCTCCAGCCTTGAGGGGGCAGTGCCAAGCCAGCGGTGGCAGAGCCAGCACAATGCTGGCTTGGCACTGTCCTCTGAAGGGTGGAGAAGCTGTGGGAGAGCTGAAGCCGGGGGGAAGGGGCGGAGCCAGGCTGTGCCATGCCACGCCCCCTCCCCCGGCTTCAGCTCTCCCACAGCTGAAGCCGCGCAGAGGAGGAGGAGCATGAGCAGTGGATGGGCTTCAGTGGGTGGGGCTCCTCCGCGCGGCTTCAGCGAGCAAGGGGCGGAAGTCATGGCAAATTGGAGGCTGGCTGGGGAAACGGCCAAAGGAGGCGGTGCCCCAGCCCCTTCTTCTTTTTCTTCGCCACCGCCCGGCCCTTCCTCCTCCTCCCCCAAGCAGGAGGAGGAGGGGGGAAGGCAGGAGGATGGGGGAAGGAAGGGGGCAGAGAGTTTTTCTCGCGGCACAGCAGGAGGTCTACACGGCACACTACTGTGCCGCATCACAGTGGTTGGGAAACACTGCCTTAAAGCATGGGTCATAGGAACCTTATTTGCAATTAGCATACCATAGAATTGCACCAGAGGACCTAGAGAGGCCCAACAAACACTTTGTGGGGAGAAGAACATTTTTTGAAGTACGGGCAAGTGAAACCATAGATATCAAAACTGTGGATAAGGGTGTATTGATGTATTTCTTCAGTGTTTTTAAATACTAGGTTAACTTTACTCCATTGTTAGGAAGAAGATGTTGGATTCAAAAGTATTTTTGACACAATAAACAGTATGGGCTGCTTTTCTTATGTCTACATTTTTATTAAGTAAAGAAAACCACTCTTCAATCTTCAATTCAAATCTGTATTAGGCTAATTTCCCTTTGCAAAATGAAAATTATCTTGAAGTTTAGCGCAGCAGCAAAGCACGTTGATGCCCAAAGCAAACCGTGAGCTAAATGTTAATGACTGCAGTCCTCTACGAACCTGTTCTTGACTAGATTGCAATGAGATGAACAGATAATATAGAGTACTTTAAAAATTACAAAATTCCTGCACAAAAAGTACTTCCATATAGGGGAAAACATGCAGACTGTTCATACATCATTTATGATGAGTGTACTTTTGCCTTTTTTCATGCAAGAATGCATTATGCATGGAGAAACTAAGAAACTATAGCAAAATAAAGAGCAAAATAAAGTTATGACTCATTGCTCTACTCTATTCCATGCTTGATATGAAAGATATTTGGACATTTTGTAATCTTGTCCAGCATGAGAAAACCTATAATTATGTTTGTTATTGAATACAAAAATAAAATATGAAAAGAAGTACATTCCTACATTTCAAAGAATGTTGTTAGTCATCTTGTAACATTAGAAGCAAATAGATTTCCTACAACAACCCAATACATTTCCATTTATAACATAATCATGATCGGACAAGTTAAAATTTTTAAGTATGCACTTGTTTAGAACAACACACTTTTTTGTAGATAACAATTATTAAAGATTATCAAAGTTAGTTACCGATTGTTCAGGACCATCACTGCTTGTAGGTCGATAAGTGATCCTATATCGTTTTACTCGTCCAATGGCAGGATCCCATTTTACAGTCAAGCTATTGGATGTTGCATTGTATACCTGAAGGTTTCGTGGGCCACTCTTCGGCACTAATGCAAGATTATTACAACAGTAGCTGTATTAAGCATTGTAAAAATAAATCTATAACTGAGTTTGTATGTACTGTCATATGAAATCTAAACCAAAGCTGATCAATGAAAAAAATTAATGTCAGAATTCTCTCTTTCTAACAAAATGTAAAACTTGTAAGAGCAATAAACATGGGAAGTCTATCTAAAACCATGGAAATCTATCCACCTGCCAAACTGAGGCAAGATGGTCAGAGTGATATTTAAATAATACCCAAATGAATTTTAAATCGAGATGCTACAGTATAACATAGATTGGGAAGACTGAACAATGGCTTGGATTGGTTTAAAAATAGCTTCTAGTTCTTGTACTACAACATGATATAAAAAGTATTTTTCATGAATTCAGGCTCTTACCTGGTGTTGTTATTGGTATAATAGGCACTATAAAGATAAAACACAAAAATAAAAATGCATTAAATTCATACCCTTTCCTTTTTTAATATTACAATTTGTATTTCAGAATTGCTTACATGTGCGCTCACTGCCAATCAGTTCATCACTCTCTGATTCATCCGGATAAATTGCAGTAACTGAGATGTCATACAATGTGTCTGGCGTCAGATTTTCAAAAACGAGTGTATTTTCATCACCATTCAGAATAGTCTATAGGAGTGATAAAGGGGAAAAGGAGAAATAGATGAGATTATACACAGTCTCAATCTATTTAACAATTATCCATTTTCCAGATCTTTTTAGATGCTAAAGAAATGACATACAGAAAGACATCTGCAATTAACATGGGCATACACATTTCCAAGTGTTATGACAGGATACAATTGTTTGCAGTCAGAAGTGTGTTTAGAAAATTTATCAAACATACTGAACACATAGACCATCTTCTGCCTTTCTATTCACCATATAACATAATGCTAGCTTCTACCAATATATAAGCTAGAGATCATACAGCATAACTCTATGGCCAGAAGTTGACCACAGAATTACATTAAAATAGCTTACATTCTTAAAAAGAACATTTGAATCAAATCTGAAAAAGTAAAATCTGCTGAAGGCCAACTATAGTTATGAGGGTGGTATAACTGAGTCATGGTTCTTATCCCAAAAACCCAAGACGTTTTATGAGCAATGACAATGATGTCTTCTGCCACCACATCTTAGCCTTTCCTACTTCCACTGAATTTATTTGTAATCCTCACAGCAGTTAGAAGAAAATAATTATTGCCAGGAACAATATATTGCTGTGAGCTATCATGGGTGGTAATATGGTGCGTATGCACCCATGCGTCCATGCATACATGTATAAACATTACACAACTATGTGTCAACCAAGCTGCCTTCATTTGTTGGACTCTCTCTTGGGAGTGTGTCAGACTTTACCATTGCAAACTACTGAGTTGAGAACAAACTAGATTCCCTGAGTCTACATTATAGAATAGACATGAAATCACAGAAGCCTCAATCTTTCCCCTAAAGCAAATTTCAATCCCTGAGCCCTCAATTACAGGGCAAGGTGAAATCTAGAATGTCAGGAGACAATAACAACTGGAATTTTGTACAGCTACAACAACGGCTCTGGATTTTTGGTCACCATAATAGTAATAATTAATTCATCAAAAGGTATTCAATGATTCATTTTAAAGAATCCCAAAATTCTTACCTCTTGTTTTTCAGTCCCACCATATGGCCCCCACATTACTCTATAAAGAGCTACATCAGATGCTCCATGATCCCAAGTACCCCGGAAAGAGGTCTTGGTGACTTGATCAGTTCTCAGATTTTGTGGTGCTGGTACCGGTACTGTCAAAGGAGAAAGAAATAACAAAATGACTCTCAAGACATTCTGGTTTGAGGTAAAACCAAACAGAAAATGTACTGGACTGTTTATATGTAATGGGGTTAAGTTCTCAATATGCCTTAAACAATATGGACTCTTTCAGTATAGGGTTGAACAGTCAGTTCAAGCACCTCTGATTGTGGATGGGCAAAGATTGACTTGAGAGCTGCATTCAATCTATAGGATTGTGAGAAGGCTTCTAGTGGTGAATAGTGCCAAAGGCAAAACAGGGGACCATAAATACCGGTTTGGGGCTGGAAGGTGGTGGACGTCGAAAGGCATAGCTCCGGTGAGCTACAAACTCTGCAGAAGATTGGGGGGTGAGAACGGCAACCCCGGTTATCCCTCGAAGGAAGGAGGGTAACCCTAGCCAGAGTGGTGAGGGGCGAGAAGGTGGCTTGTGTCTTTTCCACCTGAAAAGGTGGCATAGACCCCATCGAAGGCCTACTCACCCTCAGAGCACGGGATCGGCAGCAGTTTGCGGTTCTCGCATCCCTCGGGAGAGAGACCACAGCACCACCTCGCCCGAGACTCCCTGGGAGAGAAAAGATCAAGAAGGCGAACGAAGAGCTATCCTGCACTCCCCAAAGGGATCTCTACCAACCCAATTCTCCTTGGTGGGCTGAGGAGAAGAAAAGGAGAAGAAAGGAAAGAAAAGGGCTTTTGCGCTTTAAGAAAAGCGTTTGGAGAGGCGGCCGAAAGGACCGAGTGCAGAAACAACCAGCTGAAAAGAGTAAAGGAGCCTGAGCTTCAGAAGGAGAAGAAACACAGGTGCGGTGCGGCAGGGTGAGGAGGAGCTCCGAGGCGTGAGGTCGCGGCGGTGCGGAGGCGTGGAGGAGAGGCGGCGAAGCAGCGGCGGCGATCCGGCGGTGGGACGTAAGCAGGGCAAGAAAGCGGGGAGCTAGCACGCCACGTCACGCCTGACGTCAGGACGCCGAAGACGCGGCCCAATAGGAAAGATAAGCTGTAAGACGTCATTGGAACATAGAGCCAGGAAAGTCCAGAAAAATATCCAAAAATACCAAGGGGATATTCCAAGTAAGAAAACCGAATTTTTTTTTCTTTTCCTCCTTTTACGGGAGACAAAGAGACGAAGAGCTAGGAAAGTAGGGACTACCCTTATAGAAGGAGACGAGTGGTTACACAAGCCTGCCAAACCTGTCAAGTTTGTCAAACTTATTATTTGGATTTGGATTACAAGACTGAGAGGAAAAGGGATATTAAAGGGAGGAAAACAGCCAGCATGATGGGCACCAGGAAAAAGCCAGAGAAGGATACAAGGTACAATAATAGCAATGAAAGAAGGAGCTCAACAGCAGAAGAACCACAGATAAGAGACCAATTGAAAGATATGATTTATGAAATGAGAAGGTTAACAGAAATTGTAGAAAAGGGTGCAGAAGAGAGAAAGCTTATTCGAGAAGGACTGGGTGATATGAGAAAGGATATGAAAGATCTGAAAAAGGACATGGGATCTGTGAGAAAGGAAGTAATAGCTCTATATGACAAAGTAGATATGATGCAAAGAAATGAGGAGGAACTAAGATCTAAAATAGACCGGGAACATGAGAAAGTAAAAGAATTGGAGAAATCGCTTTCTGATTTAGAAAGAAAGAATATTCATTTAGATTTTTTCCAGAAGGATTTTCAATTGAGGCTGAGAGGTGTACCGGAACAGGTGAAGGAAAGCCAGGAGGATGTCTGGAAGATTGCGGTGGAGATGGCAACAACGGTCCTCCAGAAGGAACCCTCCCATATGGAAGAAAAAATAGAGAAAGCTTTTAGGGTACACACAGCCTTCTCAAGGAAAAATAAATCTGAACGGGATATTTTAATACAATTTAACTCCACGAAAATCAGGGAGGAGATTCTAAAAAGGCAAAGCGATACACCATACAAAATGAATGATAAGAAAATAATAATACTTAGGGAAATCCCAACGTCCATATTAGAAAATAAAAAAATAATATTTTTTTTGACTGATGTCCTAAAACAAAGAAATATTCGATTCAAGTGGGAGAAGGTAGAAGGCCTACAAGTGACATGGAAAAATGAGAAATTTTGGCTAACCTCACAAGAGAAAGCCGAGGACTTTCTCAAGAAACATCTTAGCAAAGGGAAAAACAATCCCAAACAAGTGTCGCCCAGAGTCTTCACAAGAAAATTCTTTAAAGAAGGAAACGTAAATCCCTCAAATAAAAATGCAGGGAAGGGAAATAAAGAAGAAAAAGAGAAAGAATCTAAAGCTCGCACAGAGAGGAGAGATACTAAAGTGGATACCGACTCAGGAGAATCGGATGTGGAACAGGGCAGAGAGGAAGATGGGGAACTCAGCTCCCAGGAAGGCGAGAGCCTGGGAGAAGAGGAAGAGCAATAACTAAAATGGAGGTAAAATGCTTTTCTTTAAACATAAATGGATTGAACTTACCGGAGAAAAGAAAACAAGCTTTTCATTATTTAAAAAAACAAAAGGCGACTATCTACGCAATCCAAGAAACCCACATTAAAACGTCCAAAATCGGATTAATAGAGAATAAAGTTATGGGAACCCTTTTCTCATCCACCATAGAAAAAAAAAAAAAAACAAAGTGGGGTTGCTTTATATATTAAAGATGAACTTGCTCCAAAATTGATTCAAAATTTTGATTTAAGAGATGTTTGGCGCTTTCGAAATGAAAAGGGCAAAGATTTTACTTTTTTTCGGGACGGAGAAAGACCTGGACCAGAATCGATATGATTTGGGTTTCTAAGAATATGTTAAATAACTGCGATACAGTTAAAATTCATTCTAGGCAGATAGCAGACCATGCAGCCGTAGAGATTACTTTAAAATTTGGTTTAAAAAAACAATTTTTGGAAATTAGATGATTGGCTATTAAAATCTGAAGCCCAAATTTTAAAAAATAAAAAGATGTTAAAGGATTATTTCTACATAAATGATAAACCTGAGACAGATATTACGAGTATCTGGGATGCAGGAAAAGCGGTGATGCGGGGAAACTTCATCGCCCAACGCCACCATCTTAACAAAGAAAGGAACGCTGAATTGCTAGCCCTAAAATTAGATTTAGACAGGCTAGAAAAACAGTTGAAAAGAACCCCAAATAACTCAAAAGTAGAAAATGAACTACGACTCATAAAAAAACAAATTAGTATACTATCGCTGGAACAAATAGAAAGAAAGATGAAATATTTAAAACAAAAAAATTTTGAGAACGCTAATAAGCCTGGAAAATGGCTAGCGTTTCAATTTAGGAAAAGGAAACAAAAGAACGTAATTAACAAAATAAAAGTAGGTGAAAAAGAAGTTATCCAGGATAGGGAAATACTGGAGGAGTTTAGAAGCTTCTATGAAAACTTGTACAAAGCCAGCCCACAGAATAGTGAAAGTACTCAAAAGTATATTAATATGTTAAAATTAGACAAAATCGGAGAGAAAGATAGAGAACTTCTAAACAACCCTATTACCGAAAAAGAAATCGAACAGGCAATAAAACAATTGAAGACGGGAAAGGCCCCGGGGCCGGATGGTCTCACAGATCTATATTATAAAAAATTTAAAGATGAGCTGACTCCTTACTTAAAAAGAGTAATGAATAATGTGCTTATAACGGGAAACCTCCCCAATACATGGAGAACCGCAAACATAGTAATCTTTCCGAAAGAAGGGAAAGATATGGAGAAGATAGAAAATTATCGGCCTATATCTCTTTTAAATCAGGATTATAAATTATTTACAAATGTATTGGCCTCAAGGTTTAAAGTTTTTTTTGAACAAATGGATTGGCAGAAACCAGACTGGCTTTCTGCCAAGACGACATATGAAAAATAATATTAGAAACATTGTTAATTTGATGGAGGTCCTCGACAAAAGAATAGATAAAAAAGTTGCTTTTGCCTTTCTCGATGCTGAGAAGGCATTCGATTGCCTCAACTGGGAGATTATTGATATTCTTTTAAGGGAATTAGATATGGGAACCAATTTTCAGACAGCTATGAAAGGTATCTATCAACAGCAATCGGCCAATGTGATTGTCAATGGGATAAAATCAGATTCTTTTGAAATTAAAAGGGGGACCAGACAGGGCTGCCCCTTATCACCACTTATATTTAATTTTGTTTTGGAACTTTTTCTAAAAAATATTGCTGGTGATAAGGACATAACAGGATTGAAGATTGGGAAAGATAACCACAAGGTCTTTGCGTTTGCAGATGACCTTGTATGTGTAATAGAGGATCCATTATTAAATATAGAATCATGGCTGAAGAAAATAAATGAATTTGGAGAAATCTCAGGCTTTAAACTAAACAAGAAGAAATCAAAGATTTTAACAAAAAATATAGGGACCGAGGAACAAAAATTAATTGAACATAAGGCAGGCATGGAGATTGCTAAGAAATTTAAATATCTAGGTGTCATTCTAACGAACAACAACGGCCAGCTGATAAAAAATAATTATGAAAGCCTATGGAAAGAAATAAGGAATGATTTAATAAAGTGGAAAAATTTTAAGTTATCATTGTTGGGCAGGATCTCAACTATTAAAATGAAGACATTCCCTCGGATAAATTTTCTTTTTCAAATGCTACCAGTACTAAAGAACTACCAAATTCTGAAGAAATGGCAAGCAGACTTAGCTAAATTCATCTGGGCAGGCAAGAAACCCAGGATCAAGCAGAAGTATCTACAGGACAGGACAGATCAGGGCGGCTTTGGACTTCCCAATCTGGTCAAGTATTATGAGGCAAACTGCCTTGAAGGTATGAGAAGCTGGGCTCTTTTAAATAATAGGGAAAGATTAAACTTGGAAGGGCCAAACAATAAATTTGGATGGCATGGTTATTTAATATATAACAAAACTGCGCAAGACTCAAATTTTAAAAACCACATAATTAGGTCTGCCTCCCTAAATGTATGGATAAAATTTAAAAAAACTGTATATCCCAAGATTCCGCTCTGGACGTCACCCGTTGAGGCTTTTCAGATAAAAAGATTTGAAACTGAGTGCTGGCCTACATACGCAGATCTACTAAAGAAAGAGGGACAAAATTTTGTATTAAAAAAGCAAGAAGAACTAGATAAATGGAACCTGAATTGGTTTCAGTACTCCCAAATTAAAAGGAGGTTTGAAGAAGATAAAAAAATAGGCTGGATGAGGCAACCCTCATGGGGAGAGAAGATTTGGTTGAATACAGAAAGAAAAGTGGTTAGTAAAATATATAATTTCCTTTTGCAAACAACACAGGAGGTAGAACCAAACAAAGATTATATGAAAAAATGGGCGGCAAATTTGGGCTTTAATATACCAATAGAAGACTGGGAAAATGTTTGGATGATAAAACAGAAATATACTTATGCATATTGTTTAAAAGAAAAGGATTTTGAAAGTACTCGAAATCGCAGAAATGGACAAACTCACCTGCTGGCTCAGATATAACTCCAATAACCATTATGAAGAGACTTGGTCGCCCTTCGTTAAATTTGTCAAGGAGAGAACTAACATCAACCTAAAGGGCTATAAACTGTAAACTAAGAATAACTTCCTACCAAGGAGAAACTCTTAAGATCATACTTGTACCAATTTTAAAAGAGATGTGAAGTCAACATCACCTTTTTCCCTCTTCAACTATACCCTCTTTTCCTTTCCTATGCTTATCCAACTCTGTATGTTCCTCCCCCTCTTCCCCCCCCCCTCTTTTCTTTTTATTTCTTATTTTGTCTGTTGTGGTTATGTTACATATATGTTCTTTTTTAATAATAAAAGTCTTTATAAAAAAAAATACCAGTATATTTTAATGTAAAGCTCTGCCAGTAATTAAACCTTAGAACAATGGTTCTCAACCTGTAGGTCCCCAGATGTTTTGGCCTTCAACTCCTAGAAATCCTAACAGCTAGCTGGTAAACTGACTGGGATTTCTGGGAGTTGTAAGCCAAAACACCTGAGAACCCACAGGTTGAGAACCACTGGCTTAGAATATATATTTTAACCTTTTCAGTTGGAAAAAAGTACGAAAACTGAGGAAAATGAGAAAGAATTGTGGTTCTTCTGGAGAAACCCAGGGAGATAGACTGTCTTCTGAAACATTAAATCACTGAAATAGTAGAGCCCTATTGATATGAGAGCCAGTATTGCATAGAGGTTTGGGCATTGGACTACAACATTTAAGACCATGGTTCTAATTCCTGTTCAGCGTGGAAAACTACTGGCCAATTTTGAGCAAGTCATACTCTCTCGGGCTTCTTCTACACTGCTATATAATCCAGATTATCAAATCAGATAATCCAGATTATCTGATTTGAACTGGATTGTATGAGTCTACACTACCATAAAATCCAGTTCAAAGCAGATAATCTGAATTTTATATAGAAGTGTAGAAGGGGGCTCAGTCTTGGAAGGAGGCAAAGGCAAACTCCCTCTGAACAAATTCTGCCAAATAATCCTCATAATAGGTATACCTTAAAACCACCATAATTGAGAAATGACTTGATGACACACAGAGAAAATGGCACACATAAACCACTTTGTTACTATTTGCAAAATTTTACATTTGCAGTCATATCTATATATATATAAAGGGACATGGTGTGCTTAGGGGCTTATAGACAGCAAAACTGCTGAACACAGAAACACCAAAACAACCCACAAAACCCCCCTCAGAACACGGTTTGTTTAGCACCCAAAAATTCCAAAAAAATTTAAACAAAATGGTCAAAACCACAAAAAACCAATGAGACTACAACTCCCATGATCCCCCATGCTACTGCAGCACTGCGCATGCGCGAAAATACTTCCTGCGCACGCAAACCCCTCCTCCCTCCTCTCCCTCCCCCCAGCCAGCACAGAGAAAAGAGGAAGGCCCTCCATCTTCCCCCAAGGCCCACAGCTCGATTGTTGCCTTGGCCCAGCCTCCCTGTCTCCTGTGGCGGACCCAACACCTGGCCAGCGGGAGAAATGCATCTCTCTGCGTGATGGTACTACAGCTGCCTACGCAACACAGAAAAGGAGAAGGGAGGCCCACCCTCTTCACCAAAGCTGGGGCCTCGATTCCTGGCCCATAGGCCTCCGGAGCCCGGGCCGCGACATCAACCAAGGCCCCAGCTTCACCAAAGACACTGGGCCTCCCTCCTCCTTTTTAGTCTTCTGCAGCAAGCAGCAGTGCCAGCCCACAGAGAGACGCATTCCCCCGTTGGCCAGCTTTTTAGTCCACCGCAGGAGACAGGAAGGCCGGCCCAAGGCAGCAATCCACCTCCGGGCCTCAGGGAAGGCCATTCTGCCTCTGGAAAGGAGAGGGGCCCTTGGCGCGCCCGCAAGACAGGAGCACCACGCCCCTGTCTCCTCCTCCAGCGGCCTCCCTTCCTTCCCCAGGGCCCAAAAGGCTCACGGCTGCCCTGGGGAAACAGCAGACCCCGCCCACCGCCAGGTTGTTTTGCCTCCAGAAAGGAAAGGACAAACAAAGAAAAAGGTTACGAAGGAAGGAAAGATGACAAGAGGGCTGTACAAAGAGGGAAAGTGGGGAGGAAGGAGAGAGAGGAGGTAGGGAGGGAAGGAAGGAGGGAAGGAAGGAAGAATAGAAAGTAGGAAGGAAAGAAAAAGGAAAGATAGGAAGAAGTGACAGGAAGGAATAAATGAGGGAGGAACAAAGGAAAGGAATGAAAGAGGGAAAGGGGAGAGGAAGGAGAGAGAGAAGAAGGGAGGGAAGGAAGAAAGGAGGGAAGGAAGGGAAAGAAAGAAAAAGGAAACAAAGGAAAGAGGTAAAGAAGGCAGGAAGGAGAATGGACATAAAGGAATGTGAAAAGAAAGGAGGGAGGGACAAAGAGGGAAAAGGGGGAAAGGGAAGAGAGAGAGAGGGAAAGAAGGAAGGAGGGAAGAAAGGAAGTACAAAAGGCAGGAAGGGATGTTACTGTTGGTCTTCGCCACATGCACATCCATACACATATATACATACACACAAATATATACATATATACACATGCACACACATATATACATACACATATACATAAAGACATGCACACATACACACATATATACATGCACAGAAATATACACTTGCACACATACATACACACATCTGTACATACATACATGTACACATATACACTCATACATATACAAACACACACGTATACACAAGCACACACATACACAATATACATATACACATATACACACAAACATAAGCACACACATATACACAAAAACACAAATGTGCACATAGACACACACACACACACACATATATATATATATATATATAGACACACACACACACACACACACACACACATAAACACACAAAACACATATATACAGACCAGGCCACAGGAAAGAGGAAAAGAAGGAAGAGGGGAGTACAGGAAATAAAAAGTGAAAGGAAGGAAACAGGGAGGGAAGAAAGGAGACGAAGAAGTAGAGAGAGGGGGAAGGAAGGAAGGAAAGAGAGAAGGAAGGATGACACCAAACAGTGAAAGAAGGAATGACAGAAAGAGTCAGAGAAGGAAGAAAGGAGAGAAAGGGGAAGGGGAAGAAAAAGGGGGAAGGAATAGGTAGGTACCTCGCTTTCAAAATACTCCAGATATCTACCTCTACTTTGAAAATTCTTACTTAATGTTATCAACCAGAGGCAAAATGGCCATCTGTCAGGAGTCCTTTGATTGTGCTTTCCCGGTGGGTAGAAGGGGTTAGCCACAGACTAGAAGGGGTTAGCACAGCAACGCATGCACGGGTACAGCTAGTATTTCTATAAAACTCTTTACAAAAAAACAAAGAAGGTAGTTTACTTACAAGTGGTGGCTCGTGCAGCTACTGGCAGAGAGTCTCCTTCATCATACACTGCAACAAGTTCAATATGATACAATGTTTTTGAAAATAAATCAGGAAGAACTGTGCTTGTCCGGGATGGATCCACCTCCAGCTAGATGTAAACAAAGAACCTAGCTTTATTAAAATGCCACTTTCTTTGTTGGGCCATTCTGTTGGAGAGCATCTTTCTCTTTCCAATGCTAGAAAACTAAGGAAAGGCTTCACAGTGCTATGTCAAGTGGAGGAAAACCACTGGAAGAATCTCTACAAAAAAGAGCTTATGGTTGGCACTTCTCTTTCACAATGTTTAGGACTGCAGGACCCAGTGAAAATGGGAAACAACATAAATTTAAAATGCCATTGTTTTAAACCTGATAAATCACTTAGCTTGGTCCTCTGGGATGACTCTATGGTCAATGTCCACTAGAAGTGGAAGACTTAGAGATTCTTAGAGAAGTTACCTCTAGGAATTTTAAGATTAAATTGCTCTGGCATGATTTCAGGCCTTCTGGGGTGTCTGCAGTGGGAGCTGCCAACATGTGTTTTCCATACTACCCCAACTCTGGGGGATCCCAGAGTGCTGCTCACTTTGCAAGCCTAAGGAGCCTCCCAGGAACTCTGCTCCTGCTCAATAAATTTGGGTTTTTCCAATTTCATGAGAATCCTGCATCCCTAGTGTCCGTGAGTGTATGGGGTCAAATGTAGAACAAAATGTATGTAATGGGACTGTACATAGTCTTGATTACTTTTTAATACCATTCTTACAGACAATCATGTTTTAACTTTAATAATTAAGTTTTCTTCGAAGATTTCCTAAAATTCACTTACCTCTTTTAGTTCAACTTCTTCAGCTGCTTTGTATCTCAGCTTGTATTTGCGGACTTTCCCTGGGGCCCGTTCCCAATTCACTCTCATGCTGCTGTGAGTAATATCTCTGATATTTAAGCTTTTTGCTCCACTCAGAGGCACTGTCAAATAATCACAAATATCAGCAAGATTCTTAAAACTGCTCTCTTGAAAATAGCTTTACTATTCACTGATATATTATTGAGCATTGTGGTCCATGTAGCATTTACATCTATGTATAAAAATAAATTATGGCAAGAACATATGCGTTGGTGTGAAATAGAAGGAAGGAAATTAAATGGGAAAGTTACTAAGAGAGCTGCATATAGCATTTATTTACTCCCACTCTTGCCTTCCAAGGTTTTGCAAATTTGTGAAACACTGCAAAAAAAAAACCCTGCCAAATCCGTTTCCCACATTTAAGAAGTAGGGAAATAGACCTATGAGAAGCAATGCTCACTTTTTCAGACTAATGTCAGTTTCCAGGAGGGAAACATTCTGTCTGCTAGGACTTGCGGCTTTGCTTTTCGTGGCTATAAAAGAAGCTCCACCAGTAGAATTCAGATCATTTTTGGAATGGGACTGACTAAGATTCAAACAACAAATGGACACCAAAATATATTATACATATTTTTATAAGGAATGTTCTTGCTGTTGTTGTTTAGTCATCTAAACTAAACAAAAACATTGTCTGAGCTCTGTCTGAATATTGCTAAAATAAACTACCCATCTGAAACATTACTGAAACAACAAAGGAAAAATGAAAAACCAGAATATTATTCCTACATGTGACTTCCTGAGTGGTGAGTGGATCACCAATGAGGTCTCCAAAACTTGCATGAACTGTTAAAGTGTATTCAGTGTTGGGAATCAAATCAACCAGCTGGATATCATTTACTGATGCTCCAAGACGCATCTGTGGAAGGAAAAAGCAAGGAAGATTAAAGAACTAGAAAGGAAAACAAAATTCTTGAGCAGTTACATTTTTTAAAAGGTTTGCATGTCTTTTCGTGTATTTTACAACTTCCTGACTGATGTAATTGTTCACATAATTATCCAGTAAATGTGTTTTATTTGATTAAATATGCCAAAAAAACTGTCTTGATGCTTGAGTACATGGAGCTAAATTGAGTGCTCCCTTCCTCTCTCTCAAATTAGTTGTTACCTCTTTTTCTGTTGCTGGCACTGTGGCATTGACAGGTTCATACAACAACACATAGCCAGTAGCTCCACCAACAGGTTCCCATCGCACTCGCATTGTGGTTGAGGTAATGTCATAAGCATTCAGGTTTCTAACTGTAGGGATTGCCACTGGAAAAATAAATAATATTCAGTTTAGCAGTGCACATCTACATGATGTATCACAATTGACAGTGAGATAAAAACTATTCTCTTCTTTTTTTAAAAAAGCAAAAACTATAGAGGTATTCATACGTTCGACATTTCCTCCTGTCTCCTCCATCTTTCTGCAACCCATTCTACGTAAAACTTAGATGTTTGCTTTTGATATTATCTTGTAGTTTTATGAACTGTTATCTATCTTAATCAAGCTGGAACTTTCACTTACAAGTTGTTTCGGTGCCCTTTAGAGGTTCACTGTTGGTTCCTTCAACAACAGAAAATACATTCACAACATACTCTGTTTCAGGCTTGAGGCCAGTCAGAACAGTAGTAGTCTCTGATCGACTGACAAAGACCTGCACAAAAATACAATAAGGTCTTATAAGAATATACTGGCAACAGTTCAAAGAAATAAGTTCTGCAAGGTCACTCGGTTTCAAAAATGTTTTATGGTCTGTTATGAAGAAGAAATTAGCTATTCAGAAAATAAGAAGTCAAAAATTGTGTTGGACCAACCCAACAGCTTAAAAGGAAAAGAACAAGATGAGGTCCACCCACCCCCATCCCACCCATAGAAATTAAATTAATTTTACTTCAGCACCGACAATGATTATTATAGTCATTCCTCCACATTTGTGCTTTTGGTTTTTGTGGATTTGATTATTCAGAGGTTTGATTAAAATTGTCCTTTCTATGAATCTCTAAGTTTTCCAGCATGATTCTTTGGTGAACTTCCCCCAGTCTTGCTGGAGGACCTAGAGATTTTCAGAGAGAACACTTATTTAGGAATGTCTAGGTCCTCCGATGCAAGTTTACGTTCAGCTTCCAGTGAAAATTAACTGTAAAATTGGGCTGGAGGACCTAGATATTCCTAGAAAAGCATTCTCTCGGGTACAAAGAAATAGCAAATTGCTATTTTGCTATGCTGCTTGCACTATCCCATGCCCGGCCCTTTTATAGTCTAGCCACGCCCACTGTACTACTGGCAATGAGTTTTGTTGAGTATCGTTTTGACTGAGTTTTGACACTGCTGTTTTATACTCTTTATGTTCTATTGAATTGTGCTTTTATCTGGATTGTTACAGTATATTACACTATGTTTTTATTTAAATTGTGTTTTTGCTTGGATGGATTGTTTTGTATTTGTGTCTGTGGGCACTGTGTCCCATATGTAAGCTGCTCTGAGTCCCTTCAGGGACATGATGGCAGAGTATAAGAATAAAGTTTGTTGTTGTTATGTGATGTGATATTTCACATTCATGGGATTCTCCAGTGAATTTGGAGACAGACTATATTTTAGAATAGCATGTCTTAATGGCTTACTTTGAAAGTAATTTTACCCTGCAAGCTGATTCTAACTTATTTGGGGCGAGGTTGTTAATTTATAGTTATTTCTGAAAAAAACATCAATATGGGGAGGGGAGTATTGTACAGTTCTAGAACAGGGATCAAATGCATCCCAACAAAGACACAGAAATGGTGGAAATGACTAAGCATAGCACACCTTAAATAACTTTTTCCAATTAAAACAGCTCCACAAAAATGTGTAATTGATAATACCTCAAAACTTTTTTATTACAGTTTTGCAGAATGTATTACTGCACATGCATATATTTTCATATGAGGGTCCTACAAGGGACAAGCAGCATAAAGAGAATGAAAATTTACAGCAAACAACAGAAGCAAACAAAAATGAAGCCAAGGGAACATCAAAGATAGATTCAACATGAAACAACTGGGTGAGAACTTGTGAAATAAAAGTTCAACTTTGCCCCTACTGAAATCACAAGAGACAATTGACTTTTTATCACATTATGGCTGCAATCCAAATCTCCTCAATGTAACATAAATCTGGGCATGTGGTAATATAGTGCACCACCACTACATAGCCTCATATTAGAAACATTGAGGAATAGATATTAATGTTTGGGTGCCAACATATATTACACAATGCATAACCATAATGTGCAGTTGCTGTATAGTATGAATTTATCCCTGCTGTTAGCAGCATGCCTATTGTACTATGGCAAATAAATCACCCCACGTGTTTATTAATAACAGAATGTCAGCCCATATATTAATTTGCCCATCAATACAAGAACATATATATTACCACCCAACTACTGTTTTATTAACAGCAGTTATCACTGATTGACAGCCCCTGGTCCAGACTGAGAAAAGAGTGCAAGTGTGTAGCCTGCAATGACACTATCATGATCTCTCAGCTCAGACCATGAGTCATTAGAATTGCATTAGAAGTTTTCAGTTCTCTGGTCCTCCTGTTCATGCCTTCCCAAGCTTATGTGTATAAACCTGACAACTGAAGTAGCATGTAATTCATATGAATCGGCAGTGTTCACCAAAGTTTAACCTACAATAAAACTGATTACGAGTCTCCCATTTGCCACAAGACTCTGTAGTTTTTATAGTCAGTATATGAAGGCCATATTTTTATGAAACAGTTGCAAAATGTATGAAGCTAAATTATACAAGAAAAACATGAATACAGACACAAAAAACCCAAACAAAACTGGGCTTCCAATTCTGACCTCTTGTGGTGTCCCTCCAGCAGCAGGGTAATACTCAACCCTGTACCTATCAACACTTTCAGCCGGTGCAGTCCAAGAGACTCTGAAGGAACGAGGGGTCACCTCTGAGGTCACTAGATTAGTGGGTGGTAGGGCCAAATCACCTGCCATGAGAAGATCCGAGAGAAGGAAAGTGTTAGAGAGATTTCCCAAGGAGAGGCATAGAAGCCAAGTACATCTTTTGGTTTATTCACTGGCAATGTAGCAATTGTTTTATTTAGCTGATAATTAACACATTTATTCCATTGATGAAGGAACACCTCCTTTCCTACAATGTTTATTGTTCTTTGCTTACACAAATGTACTGAGTGAAAGCACTACCAGTGCTGTGAGATAGATAGATAGATAGATAGATAGATATGATTCGTACATTCCATGAAAAATTCTATACACAAGGAAACAAGGAGACAAATATATTATAAGGTTGATCAACCTTACTTTGAATAGTTGATCAACTTTACTTTGCCATTTCAAATGCAAAACAATTCCTATAAAATACATGGATTCATGTCTTATTACTATATAATCTCCTGTAAAATAACTTTGAATAGCATATTTATCTCTATAAAGACCGTCCTTAGATTAAAGGAACAGTATGCAGATTGTGTATTAGATAAAATGATAATTACATACATAAGTAACACAGCTGGTCTAAAGTACAGTCACTAAGAAGTCACAGCTAGTACCACCTTCCCTGTCAAATACAGGGATGCACAATTATTGCAAATGAAGGCATGTTCTAATTTGACTTTATGAAGTTAATATACCATTAGGTGGTGAAAGGTAACTTATCCTAAAGTTGCAATTTTTTTTCTTCCCGATGAAAGTTCTTTATTATATTCAGTTGTGTTGTGAGTTCAATGCAAATAGCTACAACATCAGATCTTTGGTCACAACATTTACTCTCATTCTCATGCACCCAGAAAAAAATGTGCATGTAAAAGGGTGCATGGAATTAAAGCATTGTTACAGTTCACATGGCCCAACACTTCTAATATTATCTAATAGGTCAAGAAAGGAGCTTGGCAGTATCATCTATCAAAAAGTGGCAAAATACTCTGTTAGACTAAAACGTTCAATATGTAGTATTTCTCCAGATAGAATACATGTGCATAAACATATGTATGCATGCAATGTATGGTTACAAAAAAACTGTTTATAATAAAAGACCCTATGTTTATAATTTAAAAACTATGGTGTGTGTGTGTGTTAGAAGAGCACACACACACACAAACACAGCTGCATTCATTTCCAACAGCTGTGCTTGGAAAAGTTCAGAGTAAATAATTTAAGAAAAAAATAAGCAGGTTAAACAAGGCTAAATTGTTTTTAACGTGATTTTTAAAAGCTTGATATAAAACTGAAAGGGGAAACATACCTGGGCCTTTGACACTATTGCACAAATTAACAGTGAGGTCATCAACAATATTAACAAGGAGAGTGAAATCTCCAACATTGTATGCATGGGTTTCATCTGGATCTGATGCAATCTGTTTCAACTCATTTTCATCTGCATTCTTGATACCTTAAAAAGATCATGAAATGAAACATTTTAATCAACCTCAAAGTATTTTCCAGATTATGTTATAATTCTTGTAAAGTGGAATAAGCTATTTTGGCTTTTCAACTCATTTTAAATATTTTCTGCCTTTCCAGATGATACTCACCAACAGCATAAAGCTCTACTCCCAGATCCTTCAGTCTTTGTGATGGAGCAACAATGTCATCTTGTGATTTGCCATCAGTAATCAGGACTCCAATTTTACGAGCTCCAGGCCGCATGCCAGCTTCTGGTTTGAAGTTGTTTCTTAAGATGAAATTCAAAGCCATTCCTGAAATCACAGGCAGACACATAAATGTAATCATTATTTATTAGACATCGATTCTGGCCTAGGAGTAAGGACTCTCAAAAAGTAACAGCTACATTTATTAGGGGACATACACGTTTAGTCGTATCTCCTCATTTATGTTCGTTTAGTCAACCTTAAGTGGGAAACTAACTATGTATTTCCTTTCACAAGAAGTGATGAAATTTCTAAATCCACAGGTATTACAAGCTGAACTATACATTGTGTCCTGGATCCATGACAATTTCCAGAACTTTTTCTGTAATACGATAGCAATTTGTTCTTAGCAACAGTTTAATTACATGGTTTTCCTAAAGAAAAAGACTCCCATACACTGTTATTTGTTTGACAGAATTAAATAAGTGCCTTTGGAGTATGATTCCTTAGAAGAAAAAGAGAGAAATATCAAGAGAATGTCCAAGCCAGGAACTATAAATACTTAGTTATAGTTATAGACGTGGAACCCTGTGTGTAGATATTCTATGTGTGAACAACTGAACACAACCTTTGGACATTAGGCTTAGCAATGAAGGAATGAAGGGTTTTGAAATGAGAAATGGAAAGACAAAAGAGTAAAAACAACAAATCAGAGAAGATAATGGAGAAGAAACTTCAGCAGTCTTCTCTCATTTGCAGAAGAGCCTTCTACACTTCTTTTGCTATCCAACAATTCCAAAGTGTGCGAATCATAGGCACTGGGCCTACAGCTGCATCCCAGCTGTGCAGCCAGACTGTGTAACCAGAACCAGATGTAAGGCACTAATCATTGTCCTGTGTATCATTTAATTTCACTGGACTCTGTCCCTGCTTATTTTGTGGCATAGGGATTTGTCTTAAATCATATACCCATCTGAGCTGTTTTCAAGCTTCTTCCCTAACTTTCCCATTTCCTATACATAAATCACTGTTTCCTCTCCTTTGGCACCCCCTTGTTGTGGGGGAGAGGCTTGCGTACCCTAATGAAGTTGTGAGCTATGATGGCGGTGGCACAATAGCCACCGGTAGGGCCTCCCATGCCAGACAAGTCACAATCGAAGGGTCTGACAAAGAGTGTCAAAGGGTAGGATGGGCGCTCTAGCCTTTTGGCAACCATCCTAGGAGAAGGAAAACTCTAATTTCAAACCCGGGCAGATAGTGCTCATTTAATCCTGTAAGGTCAACCATCTAGAGAAGGAAACTCAAACCAAACCTATGACCTGAGGACCTCGCTGCCACCATCCCAGCTTGCTAGGCCCCGGCAGACGATCTTTGGTTTAAAGGGTGAGGCCAGTTCTGTGCATGCTGCGCTCCACCAGAAGAGTCCATTGCACAGGCTTGAAGGACACATCCAACCTCTGAATCATCAATGCGCTTGTAGAAAGCGTGGGATGAGTCCTTCCTGAATCTTTGTTCACGAAGAAAAGCCAAGAACAAATCACTGTTTTTACACATCCATTTGGTTGAGTTGTTGGCTGAGTTTTCTCCCACTATTTTTCAGTAAATTTTCAGAGATTGCACATTATTTCAAGAACCTGCTTCTTTTCCCCTTGTTCATTCCACTTTCACCAGTTCACCCAAAAGGTCTCAGCAAAAAGGAGAGGGGCAGGTGAAAGACAGTAGTAGCCGGTGGTTTGATGTCAACAATATAGCAAATCCACTCTTAATGTTAGTCTGAACTTTAAAGGCATGGACATTTTCCAAGATATCTAACCCTACTCTCAAAATATGTTTATTTTATTTTTATTTATTATTTATTAAAATATGTTCAGCAGTTCCAAAATTAGTGCAAATAAAACAAGTAAAATCATTAAAAATACAGTAAAACAATTAAAACAGAATTAAAACATATTACCAGCCAATAGCAGTAGTTGGCAATGGCATGCTAACCGAACCCACAAGTGCAGATAATCATCAGATAGTGGCTGTTCAGCACCTTGGATAGTTCCTTTAAAAGCCAGGCTAAGCCCCCACACAAATTCATCACTGTAGTAACCACTGCTGTTAGGGGAAAGGTGGGCGATACCTGAAGAAGGTAATCTAATTCCAGCATTTCCTGTTGGGTTAGCCTTAGTCTAGTAGTGTTCATTGTTCCCTGATCTTTGGATCAGGGCACAGGGACTCCTCCCCACAGTTTTATACATCATCCAGTTCTGTCGTGTTCGTTATCAGTATAATTGATATTTTTATGAGAAGGATGCATTTCAACAGAGAGTTCTGTTAACCATAAAATGTATGGCAGGGATTCTGTGGCACAGCCTTTCTGGCTGGTGGTGTGTTGGAAACATAATCTACTCATGCATTGATTGTGGGCAGAACATAGGCCCTTCTTTCAGAGTTGCTGATGCTTAGTAATGTAGGTTTCGGATAATTGGTCCAAGAGACACTACTTAGTAATACATACCTAATGCATACATCCCTGCGTAGCCCATATAGAATTCTGACCTATAACCTCAGTTATTCAAAATGTACTAGGTTCAAACATAAAGTACATGCAAAACACCTTGCTTAGCAAATAAAAGACAGTTTTGTAGCTTTCTGGATCACCTAATATTGTGAGTAACTTTTTCCCAATGTTGTTCATTTACACCTCATGCATACCTGTTAAAGTGTTGCCTCCTTTGTATGGCAAGTTAGCCACAGCATCCATTAAACTTTGCTTGGTTTTGTGTGAATTGAGCTGCCATTCTGTTCTAGGGTCTCCACTATACTGTGCAAGACCTGGGGGGTAGAGTGGAAAGGGTAGAATATTAATTAGTGACAAAATATTTTGAAGTTAGTTACAATTTTCCAACTATCTCTAAAGACTTACCAATTTGTACTTTGTCAGGACCAATGTCAAACACTTCAACAATGCGAGCGATGAAGCTGCGGACTGTTTTAAAATTTGGACGACCAATACTCCATGAGCCATCCACAAGCAAGACAATATCTGCTTCAGCTCTAGTCTTACATTCCAAGCCTGCCACAGCAATCAGAATTAAAATGTGTTAGTTACAACAAAGGAACAGATTTTCTCCCCTCCCATCTTTTACTACTCTATTCACTATGCTGACTTTAATCAAAGCTATTTTGGTGGATCACAACACCTCTACCCTTGCCTATGCATCCTTTTTTTTGTAAAGAAGAATTTGCAACATCTTTCAAGTGGATGTCTGGATAATTCTGGCTTTTGGTATATGTAGTTGCTGTTTTGCCAAATATTTATATATTTATTGCAGTCCCTGTAGCTCCCGAAAGTCCCAAAGAGGGAGAATTGGCCACTGGACCTACAGGAGATGCCCATCCCTGGTCTAATGGCTTTACCTTGTTTGATTTTAAATACAATGAGAATCACTTTTATAGGGGATAATGTAAACAAGTACATTTAAATTAGATAGTGAATAGCTGCTCCATATCTTCATTACATACAATTTAGAATACCTAGGATACTTAAGCACTTTAAAAATATGATGACAATTGCTTAGATAGTACCTTTAGGAATCAAAGATGTGCTTAATACATGGAAATACATGGCATCATAAAATGTACATTGGAATACAGTCTACTAATGCAGATGGTGCAGAAGTTTGCACGTTTAAATGTACAAGAAAAAGAGCACAACATAAATAAGATACAGAAATACACATAAACACGCAAAAGAATTGGAAGTGACAAAACAAACATGTATATGGAGTTTTAAATGTTTCAGAGAAGGGGAAAATGTTGAGGTCCGTCCATTTATGGCCCAGAAAGGATCATTTCGTTTCCTACATGCTGGAAATCATGAAGTATTTAGATAAGAAGAAAGAAAAAGTGTTAAAATGATCCTTTCAGCAGCCACTCGATTGCAGGGAAAGTCTTCTTCCTCTTTTTTCCTTTGAAGATTGTATTACCAGCCACATAACTTTCTGCCTCCGTGCCATCATAGCTTCTATTCTTTATATGGAAGAAATCCCATTGAGTAAACTTAGGCATACCCATCAGAGTTGAAATAAAGAGTTCCTTATCTTCCACATAACTGAGCCAATACTGTAGATTCATGAACAGAACTAGTCCAGGTACCTGAGAATTTAAAAGCATGATGCTTTTCTGCATAGAAAATACAATACTGGTCTTTAATAAACAGTCATCAGTCATGAAATAGGTCCATGCACTGTTTGAATCTAATACCCTCATGCAGAATAGGGAAGCATTTGCCCATGTCCACCAGGCTTGAGATTTACCAACAGTAGGGTGCATGGCAGGGAAAGCCCTGAAGCACATGCAAGAAATGGATGTGGTCATTTGGGTAATGGCCTTAATTTGAACAGATAAAAATTGCCTGTGTCAACAGCACTTTGAGGATTTTTTAACGTTTTAATCTCCCATCTGAGAATCTTGGCAGGTTAACTTCATGTTTTTAAATATAGAAATTAGTACATTGTGGTGTATAGATTTTACTACCATTTTTTCCACAAGAGTTGCCAACTTGCCTCATTTTTTAAAGAAAAGTAAGTTAAGTTGTAAGAAATAACTTTGTAGAAATAAATAGCAATTGCAGTAGCATAATAAAAAAGAAAAGAGTCTTGTGGAAACTTTAAGACTAGCTGATTAACTTTGGCAAGAGCTTTCATGAATTATAATCCACTTCCTGAGACGTAATATAATCTTCAGGTGTGATATAAACATGATACATCAAAAATTAACCACTTTTAGACTGAAATTATGTTGAAGACCTTAAACTCAGTGGGCCTTATTTTGGAGTACAAATGCACAGGATCGCACGGTTAAAGCACATATATTTCAGTGACAAATCATTCACATGAAGTGGGCAGGAGAAAGAAGAAATGTTAAAAATTATGCAAGACTACAGGGTCTTTGTGAAAAAATCTCTTAACTGTATGACAATCCTTGAAAGTAAATAACAAAATCCATTAAACATGTTGAAACTGTTCATTCTACCAGTTTTGGGTGAGAAATCTATATTTCTAAGGTACATAGGCAAGAATTAAAGTCAAAATTATTTACCTGTGGGTAAAATTGGCACCACAGTGGCATCAGAAAGGGTGGTCATTTCTTCTCCTATCAATGGCATACTTTCACCTCCCTCAAACACTCCAAAAACATTCACTTTATAGGAAGTACCTGCCCTGCATAATTAAAGTGAATACGTAAATCAAAATGGACAATGTCACCTTTGCAAATTCTTTGTTTGGATAATGTCCAAATAAAGAAATACTGAAATGGAAGAAAACTATGATCAGTAATACCTGAGCTCCTCCAGTACAACTGTATTGTCATATGGGCCAACAACTAATTCTCCAAGGCGTCTGTCCTCTCCCATTGGGTGAAAAGTTACTTTGTAACCTCTGACTTCCCCTGGGGCTGGTTCCCAAGTGACGCGGAAGCTTGACATTGTAGAATCAGATGTCTTCAAATTTCTAGGTGGTTTAAATGGGGAAGCTACAATAGTCAAGCAATACACAATGAATTAAATGCTTGCTTTAATGAATATACAATACCATGTTTGGAGGGGGGAGGGGTTCAGTTATCTCATAAGAAAAATACATTTAATTGAACACAATGTGATTTTACAAAATTGTACTAAAGGAAAAACTAAACTTCCCCTTTCCTAGTATTTTTGGGTCTTTTGTACTTGATATCCCCTGAAGCTGTATTTGGAATATTAAAAAAAATCACTGGAGATCATTCACAAATATCCCACCAGATAGTTGAGACAAATCATTTTTATCACTGCTAATGCATCTAGAATTAAACAATCTTTTTATAAAAGGTAACCAAAACAACTTTGTTAAATGCAAAACTGTGGAAATAAAACTAATCAAAAGGATTGATTGCATTCATGAAATACAGTCCCGGTGAACAGAGATTTCTTCCCCCTCCTCTCCCCTCAATTGGCATAGGAAATCGGGACATTTATAATACCAATGACTGCTATTACTTTGAATGGTCTCTGCTTCTAAATATCTGCATGACTTTCTCTTTCTGGGAATTAAATGTAACACATATGTACATTTGACCAATGAGATGATAACAAAAAAAGTATTACCTGCTCATCTCTTAAATCCACCAAACTTATTTCCAGTCTCGGAAATATATTGTTTTGATCTCACTTTACAAAATATATTCACTGATCACAGCTATAGAAACACATAAAGAACCAGAGAAGCAGCCTCTAATGCAAGACTAGGAACATTTGTTTCTCCAGATGTTTTAGACACAACTCTCACCATTGACCCACCCAGATGGTGTTGATGAGCTTATCTGGGCTGCTGAATATTCCTAGCCCCTGCTCTTAGGCATCAAGACCCAAACTTAAGACAACACCTTAAGACTCGTCAACACCAATTAGCACAATTATCAGCAAACAGTACAGCCAAAGCAGACTAAAGAGCACTGGAATAACAACGCTACCGCTTTGGAATGCTGTATTTTCTCTCCTGAGCCAACTCTTGTTTCTAGTTTGAATGCTATCCCATGAGTCGTTGGTTGTTTTTAGTTTAAAAGACAGCAGTCTGCTGTCACAGAACAAAAGTCAAGGATTTGGGTTGGGACTGGAACAAAAACAGCCTTTCCTTTTAAACTCTACAAAGAAAAAGTATTGTCAGGGTGACATAGCTGAACAAGAATGGGAACTACTTTCACAGATTTCCAATAACAAGTCATCATTATAACACCCTATAAAGTGATTGCTCCTGTAACAGGATCCCTCATAGTCAATCATTTGAGGTGACCGATTGATACCTGTTGTTCCTTCGCCTTGTCTGTGTTTTCCTTCACCAGTCTTATACATTGGGATGACTGAGATGTCATATGTAGTTAGAGGCTGGAGGCGCTTCAATACTGTTGTGGTGGATGAAGGTGGTACTTTTGTGACCATTTGCCTTCCTCCTCTACGAGGTCGGTAAACTACACGATAGCTGATAACTCTTCCAGGAGCAGCTTGCCAAGAAACTCTCATTGAGGTCTCTTTTTCATCATCCACTCTCACAGTCCTTGCGCTTGGTGAGACTTTTCAGTATAAAATAAAAGTGGAAGCAAAGATATTTTTGAAATGTACTTAACATATAGAATATTAATCAAAATATAGATGTAAAGCAAGCCATTCTGAGGCTACAATATTGCAATACCTCAATAATTTTGCATACATCTGTATACACAATTTACTTTCCTCTTGAAGAATGGTTTTTAATTCTTGGAATTTAAATGAGAAACAAGCATATGTTCTTCGGGACTCTCATATTTCCTGCCAGATTTGAGTTTATTGAGGTTGAATTTATCTCATCAAGTGAATTATGGTAAGAAGCCTTTTAAAAACATTACTGTTCAAAAAATTGTGGCTTGTTCACTTAGTATTTTGCGAATGTTACCCCCACCCCCTTTTTTAATTTGGAAAGAGAAGGCTTTCACAATTTCTCACGTTAGTAGACTTTCATTCATATTAATGCTGCAACAATCCTTTTCTCTTAACATGTTAATCAAACATTATCAGATTCACAGAGAATACTGTTTTTCCAGATCTTTAAAAACTTCACTTTTGTTCTACATAGAACATTGCTTCCTGGAGAGTCATTCAAAACAACTCAGGACTGCTTAGGTCAGTGGGATTCTGCTGCTGGACCATCCCACAATAAAACCATGTAGCAAAACTGACCTGAACATGACCTTACGTATGACTATTCCTTAAAATACGGTTTAGCTTTCATAGTGAAACACATCACAACTTTATTTCATTAAGGTAATGGTAAAAGTTTTCTCGTGACATTAAGTCCAGTTGTGTCCGACTCTGAGGGGGCGGTGCTCATCTTAGTTTCTAAGCCGAAGAGCCGGCATTGTCCATAGATACCTCCAAGGTCATGTGGCCAGCATGACTGCATGGAGCACCGTTACCTTCCCACCGGAGCGGTACCTATTAATCTACTCACATTTGCATGTTTTCTAACTGCTAGGTTAGCAGAAGCTGGGGCTGACAGCAGAAGCTCACGCAGCTCCCTGGATTTGAACCTTCGATCTTTTGGTCAACAAGTTTAGCAGCTCAGCGGTTTAACCCACTGTGCCATCAGAGGTTCATTAAACTGACACAAAAATAGGGAAGGAAAGAATATTCAGAAATATTCAGGAAATGATTAAAATGTGTTTCTCAAGTTTTGGAAAGTCCTGATAAGAAAGGTCCTGGACTAAGATGAGCCTTGGTAGTTTGAGACTTAGTGAAAAATTCACTGTTATAAGTTGGTTAAAATAATTTTGGTTGACTGTTCTGTTAACTGCCTTGACCTATCTGGACAAAAGAGTACATTTTTAAAGTACCATGAAAAGCCAGTAAAATTATTACTAACAGGTAATCTGTTAGTAATAATTCCATATTTTATCCACCTTCTGTTGTTGCCTCTCCCTCCAAAGGAGCTCCTTCTCCACTTCTGTAAGCAGCCAAGACTGAAATCTTATACTTAGTCTCAGGCTGAAGGTTTTCCAGTACAGTATTTATTACATTTCCAGGAACTGTGGTCTCTCCAGAGTCATCACCATAAAGTGACTTCCATACAATTCTGTAACGATTAACTGATCCTGGAGCTGCTGTCCATGACACACCAATTGTGGTATCAGTTATATCTCTAGTAACCAAGTCCCGAGGAGAACCACGATCTAAAAGACAAGGAGATTTGTAGAATAAGAGTCAGACAATAAAACAAGAAGGATAAACATAGTGACATGCTTAAAGAACGTGTTTGTCTTTTGAGATACCTAGTTCTAGCTATCTAAAAATAAATGTGCTTTTTCATACCTTACTACACTAATACTCCCATAACTGCAGAATCTATTTCTGGCAGAATCCATTTCTGGAGTTTTATTTACTCACATCGAAGAAGTAGAGGGTCTCTCTAGGAATTTGCTAGGTCCTCCAGGTTATCCCATGGTATACTTTCTTCAGAAGTAACCACAAATTTGCACTGGAGGACCTAGCAAATTCCTAGAGATGTCTCTCTAGAAATGTCTGTGACTTCCAGTGCTGCTGTATGGTATCCTGGGACTTAAATGATGTACGTAATTTAATAGTTTGGTAATATCCACTGTTTCGTGAAATTGCAGTTTGGCCAGGAATGTGGGTATGTGAGTCATACTATACATAATATAGCAGAACCTGTGTTATCCCAAAGTCCGCTTCAGGTAAATTCCTCATCTTGAAAATGCTTTGTTTGAAACATATAGTTGTAAAATGTAATGGCTGTCACAGACACAAATACCAGTGGTACACAAAAGCTCTGAAATCTCTTTATACTTTCATCTCTGGAAAGTAGGTTCTCAAACCCTTTATATATAGAAACACCTGATAGGACGTGTCTACAGGAAGCTAAAACCATTTCAAAACCTAGTGGCAGTGTTGTTATGTTGTCTAAACAATTGGGGATCGTGACAATGGGACTGATATTTAGATATAGTATTGAAATTAATAATTAAATCATAAACATAGAAAAGTGGCCACTACAGCAAAGTGCACCAGTCTTCAGAATGTGATCCCGAAATTGCTTGGATCTAATGTAACACTGGAGCTTCTCTGCAAAAGGAAGTAATACAGTTTTTCTAGGAAAAAAATCCAAAGCCTATAGATACTAGGCATGAGAAAAATGAAACGGAAATTAAAAGGATTCATAAGAGATTCGTATGTAATGGGACATTTGAGCTTTTACGGATCGCTGCCGCGAACCCGGAAGTAGACTTCCTTTTACGGTCCTTGAGGCCAACAATTTGAGTTATGATCGTAATAAATTCTTAATTATTAATTAATTAATTATTGTACTACGTACTCACTTCTCCCTGTCTTCTCCCCCTCATTTCCTTCCCGCCTTCATTCAGCTTCTTCTTTTTCCCGCATTTCTATGGGGAACTGGAAGTGACGCTGCTGCTAGGTAGGCAATGCATTCTGGAAAGTGTAGTCCTCCACGCTTTCCCCCCCCTTCTCTTCCCCGTTGCTCTGCTGCCATGCCCCATCGCAGGGGCCAGCTTCACACACACACACACACACACACACACTTCTCCTCCTCTCTCTCCCTGCGCTCTCTCAGATGCTTCTCTTCCCCTTGCTCTGCCATGCCCCATCGCAGGGGCCAGCTTCAGCCCTCCAGGTACGTGTTTTGGACTTCAACTCCCACCATTCCTCACAGCCTCAGGCCTCTTCCTTTTCCTCTCAGCCTGGGCAAACTTGGGCCCTCGCTCCCTCAGGATCGGGGTGAGAGGCAGCAAGGAGCGAGGGGGGGGGCTCCTCCTCCTTTTCTTTTGCTGCTTCCAAGAATAGAATACCCCTCTCCCTCCCTCCCTCCTTTGCTCCCTCCTTCCTATTTGGAGAGTCCCATCTAGAATTCAGTGTGGTTTATTCAAGTTTTGGCCTACAACTCCTAGAAATCCCAGCCAATTTACCAGCTGTTAGGATTTCTGGGAGTTGTAGGCCAAAAACATCTGGAATGCGCATGCTCTGGCATACGAATTACTAACAAATTTCGTTAGTACTTAAGTTACATTTTAGAAATTTTTGGGAATTTTTTTGTAAGTCTTTCTTTAACTAATCAAAAAAAATCCCCCCCCCCCATTTGATTTTAGAATCGCCATTTTTGGATTCGAAACCATGCCTAATAGATACTACTGTTTAAATCAGTCCATGGACCACCAGTGGTCCAAAAAAACTACAATGTGGTCCACAACCTCACCGTTACTACATTGCTTATTACTACAGGCTTATTAAGTATGGTTTTCTGTGAGTGAGCAGATGGCGCCTACTGGATGACATATGTTATGTATCAGAAACTTGAGCTGATGTGGTCTATCCAATGCAGTATTCCAAATCAGCACCCCAAATAACCAAACCAAACTTAAAGTTGACCAAAAACAGATTCGTAACCTGTTTGTGTAAAACACTATAAAACCAGATGTTTGTACAGATACAGATGAACAGTTATAATCAACTTAATACGCTTATAATAAATATTAAATGTTGCCCCTATTGCCTTAGCTGAAAGTGTCTAAATTAATCCATGAAAATGCAGCTCAGTTGAAGTTAAATAAAAGTTTAGACCTGAAACTGAGCCTCAAGAGAACAAATTTCCTGGAGAACAGCAAGGTGCTGCATTTCAAAGGTAACTCACACCAGTATTTATTTTCATTCTTTGGTAAAAACTACTCTTAAAATATGGCATCTTCATTCAACTAAAAAAATGAATACAACCCCAAATGGAAAAAATATGGAAAATTGTCTTGATAGAATGTGCAGATGTCTCATAATAAAAGGCTTTTCTTTCCATATTTAATATAATATAAACATACAGGCCACTTTACATTGGCTACTTTACCTCAAACCTCTGCCACATCATGACCTCAGTATTAAACTATCTGCAGATACAGTACATTTTCAGCAATTATTTCTGGAAGACTGCAGCTAACAATATATTTTGGAAACATTTCAAAGGATAATTATATGTTTAAAGCAACAATCACTTAATCTAAGCTGTGTTCTGCAAGATAACAGATGAAACTAATTTATTTGCAATAAAGTATAATTCATGTGAATCACTTTATAAAATGTGAAGTGGTGGAACCATTGATGCTGTGAGGCATTACATGGACTATAGCTTCAGTGCTTAAAATAGTATTTTGAATTTCCAAGCAACACACAAAATCTATATGGAAAGTACTGGACTTACATAGCTTATCAACTACTTATGAGACATTGTTCGTACTAAGAAGAAGACAACTTTAACATAAACTTCTCCACAAGGCAGATAATCCATTACGTTAGTGGTTCTTCATGTTGTCGTGACCCCCAACCATAAAATTATTTTGTTGCTGCTCCATAACTGTAATTTTGCTACTATTATGAGTTGTACTGTAATTATTTATTTATTTATTAATTTATTGTTTGGTCTTGTAGGCTCGGGGCGGGTAACAACATATAAAGAGGCAGCATGTGCCAACCATGCGGCCTTACAATAAAACATTAAAACATTAAAATTACATGTCACATCACGAGGTGTCAGATGAGATATAAAACATTTCCTTGAACCCGGGTGCAGTATACTAGGCACTAGGCCAATGCGCCTAGTTGAAGGCTAGTCTGAAAAGGGCGGTCTTGCAGGCCCTCCGAAAGGGAATGAGTTCTGGGATGGCTCGGGTGTCTTCTGGGAGGGAGTTCCATAGCACAGGAGCTGCCATAGACAGATGGCAGGAGCGGATTGATGGCACCAGTAACAGATTCTGTTCTTCTGAACGTAGTGATCTCGGGGGAATGTACGGAGCAAGGCGGTCCTTCAGGTACGCAGGCCCTAGGCCTGGCAAGGCCTTAAAGGTTAGCACCAACACCTTGAAGACAATTCGGTACTCAATAGGAAGCCAGTGCAGTTGCCGGAGGATGGGTGTAATGTGCTCCCTCACTGGCGTTCCCGCCAGCAAGCGAGCAGCGGCATTCTGCACTAGCTTGAGTTTCCGGATTGTCGCCAACGGAAGGCCAACGTAGAGGGCGTTACAGTAGTCCAGCCTTGAGATGACCGTCGCTTGGATCACCGCGGCCAGGTCGTCCCTGGACAGGTAGGGTGCCAGTCGCCTAGCCTGTCGTAGGTGGAAGAATGCCATCTTGCTGACCACGGAGACCTGAGTCTCCATGGTCGGCAAGGGATCCAATTGAACACCCAAGCTCTTAACAAGGGATGACGGGCTAAGTCGCTCGCCATCCAGGGTAGGCAACCAGCACTCATCCAGCCCAGGTCGACCGGGCCACAAGATCTCAGTCTTCGACGGATTCACCTTCAGCCGGCTGGCACGCAGCCAACCAGTCACGGCTTCAAGGCAAAGATGGAAACAATCGGGTATGGCATCCGGCCTGCCGTCCATTCTCAGCAGCAGCTGGGTGTCATCAGCGTACTGATAACACTCCAGACCAAAGTCGCGGGCCAGCTGGGCCAGGGGGCGCATGTAAACGTTGAATAATAAGGGAGAGAGGATGCCCCCCTGGGGGACCCCACAGTTAAGTGGGAGTCTCCCAGAGACCTCCCCGCCCCCTCCACGCGTTGTCCCCAGTCCCGGAGAAAGGAGGCCACCCATTTAAGGGCAGTCCCCCTGACCCCGGACACGGCTAAACGGTGGGTCAACAGTGCATGATCTATTATCTGATATGCAGGATGCATTTTCATTCACTGGACCGAATTTGGCATAAATACCCCATAAGCCCAAATTTGAATACTGGTGGGTTTGGTTGGGATTGATTTTGTCATTTGGAAGTTGTAGTTGCTGGGATTTATAGTTCACCTATAATCAAAGAGCATTCTGAACTCCACCAATGATGGAATTGAACCAAACTTGGCACACAGAACTCCCATAACCAAGAGAAAATACTGGAAGGGTTTGGTGGGCATTGACCTTGAGTTTTGGAGTTGTAGTTCACCTACACCCAGAGAGCACTGTGGATTCAAACAATGATGGATCTGGACCAAACTTGGCACTAATACTCAATATGCCCAAATATGAACACTGATAGGGTTTGGGAGAAGTAAAACTCGACAGTTGGGAATTGTAGTTGCTGGGATTTATTGTTCACCTACAATCAAAGAGCATTCTGAACCCCACCAACAATAGAATTGGGCCAAACTTCCTACACAGAACTCCCATGACCATCAGAAAATACTGTGTTTTCTGGTGGTCTTTGGCAACCACACTGACACCCCCATGCCCCCCCCCCAGGAGTCCCAACCCCCAGGTTGAGAAACATTACATTACATAAATAGCACACAGCTTTAACATGGAAATGTCCTCCTGAATTCTATGTAAATATCATAGAGGCAAAAGTATTGACTGAAGTGTGCAAGAATTTTGTGCAAATTCATTAGCATATTTTTTCTTTATAATACATTTTAGAAATAGGTCAAAATAATTGAAAGTGTACAAGATGTTTCCATCCTTCTCATTAGTGGACCAAAGAAATGTAAGATTCACCATGAGACTGAGTCAATAGTCCATTCCCGGATTATCCAGAACAAGGTGTTCTAATTTATGAAAAGATGAAAGCGCCCAGGAGCATATTGTACTGACTTTGACGCAGTTCCATCATCCTTGCTAGTTTGTTATATTTGTGTAGACAATCACATATGTCTCTGCTTTAAATGTTGCTACCTTTAAAGGATAAATTGGCGAGGGTGATGAATAAGGCTTTCTCAATCATAGAACTGATAGCGCTTACCATGGTTTTCTAAGTTTTCTAATTTGCGGCTTTTGTGCAAGGTGGCAAAAAGCTTTCTCATTTCTGAAAACTTTTTGTCCCACTGGCTAACACTGCCTTTATTTAGTTTGATGATTGTTTGACTTTTTAGAGTGTTTTTGCAGATGTTGTTATTATGTTCCTTTCACTCTTTTTTAAACTACATATTCTTCAAGAGCCTGTTTTTGCCAGACTGTCAATAAGCACATTTTATTCACGTGTGTGTGCGTGCGTGTGCATGTGAATGAAATATATTACATGGTGTCAGCAATATTACAAGTACCTCTTTATGCAACATAGCCAAAATGGCAAAACACTCTGTTACCATTAAGTGTAGATGTCAAATCGCTCCAGGAGTAACTGAGGCTCCATCATTTCTGTACTGGAAAGTATTCCTGTTCCATCCCTGCCAGAGCATAATGTGCTCTTAAGATATGGAAACCATTTGGGGTACTTTATTAAAAAGCCAAACTCTTTGCAGAGGTGAATGTTTCCAAAATTCTATTTCCATGTCTACTGTTTCCATCATACTGAGCCACAGACAATAACTTCATTTAAGTAGTTTTCCTATATGTCCCAGGCTCTTAACATCTCAATACCCAAAGAATCATGCTTACTACTAAAGCAAACAGATGAGTCCAAATATAGCTACACATGTTCAATATAGCTAAAGTACTTCTGTGAATGAATCACAAGCATCGATTTCTCTCATGGTAACTGCATACAACCTCAACATCTAAATCAACTAAGGAAGAAGCACTGCTTAATGGATGACTCTTGAAGTACTATTAAGTAACTACAAACCAACCACAACAAATTCCACTACTAAAATAATTAGGCTATGACCTGGGGAAAAAATAATGCATATTATGCCAACTCACAATTTGCTATACAAAAAAAACACAGTTGAATCAATGACTTTCACCACTGTAAGTGGATGGACAGCCATTAACAAAATTAAATTAATAGTACTACGAGAATTAAAGTCAATGGAATAGAAATAAAATGACTTTTGCAATGTTTGTGCATGAAGTCAATTATATCACCAGAAGACCTAGAGATTGGCAAAATGTTGAGGTGGATGTTGTTTCCATCCTGTATCCCACCATGTAACTGCCTATAATACTTACATATGGCATTTAAATAGAAAGAAAAGAGGCTACTCCTGTACTTATTCTTGAGGTTGGGGGAGTCATGTTCAGTTTGTGCAACAAAAATAACCCAAAGTCTTATGAAATCTGTTTTCAAAAAAATCCGGATCACGTTGGACTTCTGTCGCCACACCAGTGGAAAGTACATGCTTTCCTGGGGGAGGGTGTCCAGATGCACCCAAACAGCAAGAAAACCCCCCAGCAAAGCCTTAAAAACTCAAAATTACTTACCCGGCCGCTATTACTTTGTGGCCAGCCCTCTCCTGCCATGTATGAATGCCGCACCAGGAGAATCGCTCCTGCCCCACTTCTCCTGGCATGCCTTTTCTACGAGTCAGGAGAGGGGCGACAGAAGAGTAATGGCATCTGGGTAACTAAATTTTCGTTTTTGAGGATTTTTAAGGGGTTTTGGGGAGGCGATGGGGCTATCTTGGGTTTTCCGGGCTCCAGGAGCCCAGAAATCCTGAGACAGCTGTGTGGACTGGGCCCGGAAGTCACGCGCTGCAATCCCTGAGCCCAATCCATACAGGGCCCACAGCTGGAAAGACCCAGATCTTCTGAAAGACCAAACACTTTCCATGTGCCAAATTAATTCAGCACAAAGCAGGGTTTTCCTGCTTTGTGCTGAATTAATTCACTTTAACTGAGATGTTGTTTGGGTGCTCCAGGTAAAAATGCGGGAGTTCACGAATTTTGCAAACTGTCTGACTGCACCCTAAGATATATATTTTTGGCACAAACTTTTTGTAGGCTGCACACATCCTATGAAATAAAATATCTAAGAAACTGCTATCTATGGAATCTTGTGCCGAATAAAATTGGTATGTCTTTAAATAATCACAAGACTTCTTTTTTGTTGAACTTTGTTAAATTCCTTCTGAACCATTTTGATTTGGTGAAAGTAACTCACAAATTGTCCCTCAGCCTTAAGATCCAGCTAGACTCGGCACAACAAATGCCATCATGGTACTTATTTTTTTGCCTAGGACTAGAATCTACTGAGTATTATTCTGATATGCATCCAATCTCAGCTGTCCATGGCATCTGATCTCAGCTATCTATTGCCCTGAACTGCACTATATGAGTCTATACTGACCATATAATTCAGTTTAAAACTGTATTATATTGTAGTGTAGACAGGGATCATGACTCCACCTACTTGTCCAATGCAGTCTGAAGATAGCTTGAGCAACAGCTGGACTAGAAAGATGGACAAAACCTAAATAAGAATCATCACCATGAAGGATAATCCCATAGAAGAATCCCTGACCTTTTTGTTACACTTGTTTCTTATGTTTCTGCTTTCAGGTGCAATGAATTAGAAGTAGAAAATACAATCACATTTTAAGGATAGGGGCACGTATACTGCCATAGTACCAACTTTTCATACTACAAGAACTACAGAATTACTAGATTTATATATAGCACAATTTTACAAGTTTAGTTAGAATTAGTCCCAGGCAGGTATATATAGAATTGTAATTTTCTCTGGAAACCCGTACAACAACAGCAGTGAAGTCTTCAATCAGTTTGAGCAACTGAAGAGCTAGCTTGATGTGAAAACTACTTGGTTACTATGCAATCTTTCAGAAATTATGCAATATGCTATTATGTTTGAAAAGCATTAATAAGAAACCAGTTACAGTTTTCTTCTGGAATACATCATTTCCTCTATGTTGATTTGTTATTTCCTAGAAACGTGGTATTCCCACAGAATGGACAAGTAGCATGATTGTTTGATAATTGGCAAGCGTCTCTTCAAAATGTCAGTATGAAAAAAAACTTAGAATGTATCATTTTAAATAATGCATGAGACAGCATTAAATCTCCCCCAAAGACACAAAACGTCTTTGTATGGAGAAAGCACTTTGCAACTTGAAACATGTGCCTAAAGTTCCTATGTTACGGTAAAACCCCCAATGTAAGGAAATGTCACTTGCATTAGTACAGACTGAATCTGTAGGAGCTTTTGTATCCAAAAGACATTTTTGGTAGAGGAACCCTATAAAGAGATAACTTGCTTCTACTAATGGTGAGAAAAACATTATTAAAAGTAAATATGCATCTTAGTTATATTTAGCTATACATTTTGTGCTTAGAGTTAATGTCCTAGCTAGGAAAGAAAAATGGTGGAGGAATTACTGTTTGTCTTCAAACCCAGAGCTTCCTTAGAAATGTTACTTTGGACTACACACTCCAATCATACCTAATCAGAAATACCATGGTGGCTGAGGGCTTCTGAGAGTTCAAAGCTCTGCTAAAATCTTGAAAAGATTGCAATGTATGGAGGACAATTGAGAGGCCTAGGTCACAGTTACTAAGAAGAGAATCAGTACCTTAGGTAGTTAATTTTTTTAAAAAACATTTATACCCCATTCCTTCTCGACCTCCGAGGAGGGACTCAGAACAGCTTCCAAACAGACAACAATTCAATGCCAAACATCATATAAAATACATAATAAATACATCCATATACATTAAAATAGTTAAAAATATGTAGTTAACTGCATATTGAAAATAGAGATGGGCTGTATCAAGAAAGATGACATTCAGGGTCAGAGAAACGACCAACAGAAAAGACTTCTATAAGGTGGCCATGTATTCTTGAAGAGAGAACCAATGAGCACATATGCAATGTCAAAGCAAATAAGGAGACAAAGCTTCATGAGCGGATGGATAGTCACTTACTTTATTTGTTTTTAAAAGCCCCACATGTTTTGATTAATGTTGAGATATATAGATATAGATATATAGAGAGGGAGGGGTTCCCTTGACATTCAGTCTAGTCATGTCCAATTCTGGGGGTGGTGATCTCAATTTCTAAGCCAAAGAGCCGGCGTTGTCCATAGACACCTCCTAGGTCATGTGGCCAGGATGACTGCATGGAGTGCCATTATCTTCCCATAGAAGCAGTACCTATTGGTCTACTCACATTTCCATGTTTTTGAACTGCTAAATTAGCAGGAGCTGGGTTAACAGCGGGAGCTCACCCCACCCCTGGATTCGAACCGCTGATCTTTCAGTCAGCAAGTTCAGCAGCTAGGCAGTTTAACCGGCTGCACCACCAAGGGGCCTATATATATATATATATATACACACACACACACACACACACACACACATACATAGTGAAGCCCTTGAAGAAGGCCAACTCTGTTAGTGACTAAAACTTCTTGAGCTTTTTCAGTCAAATATATCAAGTAACCATCAAGTAACCATCAATCACCATATGGAACTTTGTCTACTAATTTGCTTTGGCCATGCATTCCTGGTCTGAGGCTGAGAATTAATAGCCCAACCACCATCAGAGACCAGAATTGGAACTGCATCCATGAAAGTTAGATAAAGAAGAAGGGTGAAGCAGGAGGAGCTAGCAGGAAAAAGAAATGGTGTTTAAGAGATATGGAGGGGGACTAAGAACTGAGTCTACAGCAGGATGGAATTGAATTCTAAAAACAAAAAACTGTGACCATGAATCCCTTTGGAATTATGATTAAGGAAGCAAACTTCGGCAAACAAATAAAAGCCTCAAACAAATAAAAGCTTCCTTTCAGAAGTTCTCACTGAAGCTAAATATCCTAAAGAAATGATGAGCAAGGACTGCATTTCAGATATTTCAGTCCAGAAACTCACACTTTTTATGAGTGTTCATGAGGTGTTGGGAGAGAGAGAGAGAGGACTTCTGTATTCCTCTGTAATAAGGCAAATCATCTTAAGTTTCAGATATTATATAAGATATATTTCAACTTTTGTTGTTTAAATTCAGTCTCTCTCTATCCATATATGTGTGTGTCTCCTTATTAGAGTGTTGTTTATTTATTTATATTTCTATCATTTGTAACCCGCTCTTCTCTAACCCAGAAGGGGGACTCAGCGCGGCTAACAACATTTCATAACAACAATTACATTTTTAAATACATTAAATAGATTAACCTATTAAATAACATTAATTAAACAAAACACACTCCAGTTCCGTATTGAAGTTAACCATGTCAATCTGCAGTCCATTTCAATAGTCTTATCATCAGTTAATGTCCACCATCTGTCCAGTATCTAACTAAATGCCTGGTTTAAATTCTCCCTCAGATGTGGATCAACCTTACACTTTACCTATATTATTTTAGCTACATTAACTACATGTGTGCCTTGATCATTAACTGCACTGTCACAGAGATATCCAGTAGTGTTTTCCAAGTTCGAAATCTGGTATATTTGCAAAACCAACTATTAAATGTCAGTTTTTCCTTCTCTAAGTTCCATACTTCAAAGTTAATTGAGTTCCTCTTCTTTGATCAGTTGTTCTGAGGTCATTACGTGCAACATGATGATTCATATTATTAGATCTGTGGTCATGTTTTAAGAAACAATTATATAGCTGACAGTTGCACTATCTGCTAAACTCAGAAATAAAATATACCTCTCAAAATTGCAAAAAAAGAAAGGAAAAGAAAAGAAAACTAAATTCTATATTCATTTCAAATTAATCTTTTTAACAGACAGCAGCAGAGCATGTTCCTGTAATTTGACATTTTACTGTGAGGCAAACAAGCAAATTCTTGCCAAATCTGCTCTTACCACCTCCTCTTTATGGAAAAAACATTAGAAAAACAGTAGCTCATAGAAACACTTGATTGTTAGCCATCTACTGGGTTTCCACTTATTACAATCACTGTGTTTATCATTGTGTCTTATTTCTTAAGTATGGCCTATACATTTGGCTCAGACTGTTGAAAAATATACAGTACATACACATAGTTGTGGTAAAAGAAGGGGAACCATGAGGTGAAATATTACTTTTTCTTTTAAGCTGGCAATGCTATGAAGCACAATTGATCAAACACCACCAAAAGTAATGAAAAATAGTAGCCACCCAGAAGAAAACCAAGACAGTATTTATTACAGTTTCTGTTGTATACTCAAAGAAAATGCAGTGTTTTCCTTAGAAAATCACAGCACTGGTTAAACTAAGGCATGGTGTAAAGTATAATGTGTTTTGCTTGTAGACCATCAACCTATTTGTGGCAAACTTACTGTGATAATACTTAACTTTTGTGGGAGCATGGACCCTTCTAGAAATGTGATGTAAGCTATAAATTTCCTTCCTAAAATGGTGATGGTCACAACTGTACAATGCATGACCATTTATAGTAGGATTCAGTGGAGTGTGGAATCAAATAATGCCATAAAAACATAATTTGATATTTTAAAAGACAAAAAATGGTCACCCACAAAGACCATTTTGAAAGAAAAAGAAAGGAAAAGGTAAAAAGAATATTTTCTGTTCAGTTCACAGTTCTGAAGCCCCTCCTGGATCCCACGGACCACAGATTGAGAACCTCAACGTATTGTATGTAGTTGTTGGGATTCTTGGACTTAATGGACCTTCAACAGATTTCCAGTTCTCATGTGTATAAACAACAAAGCACTATCATGGGAGCCGATGTATGAGTTCTTGCTTTATAAATCTTTACATGGTTATTGGGCCATGGGGGTTACATGTAAAAGGAAATCATGCGAGACAAAACTGAAACCTATCCACTTCATGGGTTAAATTTCCTCTCCAATTATTACTATAACTATCAGCGGCTTCCAATAAATAGGATATCCTTGAGTGAAGAGGCAGAGCTTTTTAGGGCCATGAATGAAAAGTCAAAGGTAGCACAATACATATAGCTAATTTTGGTAATGTGAGACATGTGGCTAGGATGTGATCTAAAAGTTCACATTAGGAAACTGGATTCACTATTCCTATAAAACTATGTCCATTTCTCTCTGTCATGAAGCAAGAAGAACAAAGACCTTTCCGTTTATGATTCACTGATAGGAAGGTATTCAACTAGCCCCTCAAAAAGTGAATTTATGGCACCAACGTTTCTTGGGCAATTCCATGTACTGCATGATGTTTCAGGCAGACTGGGGGCCCTTCCACACAGCCCTGTATCCCAGAATATCAAGGAAGAAAATCCCACTTTATCTGAGTGTGGACTCAGATAACCCAGATCAAGGCAGATATTGTGGGATTTTCTGCCTTAATATTCTGGGATAAAGAGCTGTGGAGAAGAGCCCATATTTGAACAAACTACACATTATGTTAGTTGCATTGTTCTGTGTTGTTAAAAAAAACAACAAAATAAAATAGACATTGAGGGAGGGAAAGGGCAGAGCTGAAACTATAGCCAACAGAGATGGATTAGCCTTTCGCCCCTCCCACTGTCATCTTCAGGTTTTTATCCATTTGCTGGTTTAACACAATGGACCACAATGGACCACAATGGGTAATTTGGCTCTTTGTTTTCAGCACATATAGAAATTTTGTTGTAGTGATCACATTGCTTGTTAAGTTCCCAAACTCTTGAAAACAAGATATGTAACCAATTGTTTGGGCTCGTAATGAAGTGATATGAGCATGCAAATTAGCAAACCTAAATAAGCTCTCATGAAGCAGATATGTAAGGAGGAGTGACAGATCTTTAGCAAGTAAACATGGTATCCAAGCCAAGCTCAAAGACTACCTCTTACAATTTTTTTCCAGAATTTAAGTGACAAAAGGCTACTATGATGAAGTTACTTTTTCAGGTTTCATAATAGGCAGGATCATATGAGCGGACATTTCAACTTTTATGATGTTGTGTAGTGGTTTGAGTGTTGGGATACAATTCTGGAGACCAGTTATAATCCCAACTTGACTATGGAAACCTGCTGGATGGCTTTGGGTGAATCATATTACAACTTGTATTTCAGCCTCAGAGGATGGCAAACACAAATGCCAAGAAAACAGTGGTGATAGGATCACTCTAAATCAGAAGTAACTCAGATATATAAGAATAAGAAAAAAATCCTTCCCCCCACCCCAGACATAAACAGTATCCCAAATGTTAAGTGTGCATTTCTTACTGCTAAGTGAGGAATGGAAACTTGTTCTATTTATATCTACTAATATTACCCTACAAGTTTTTTTTCTCATGAATGGGAATTTTAAAACTTGGTGACAATGTTTCTCATTCTTTTTTGTATGCCCTAAGTATTTTTTTTTGTTTTCTATCCCTGTTTTTTCAAGTCTATGTTACACTTTGTTGTGTTGCACACAATAAGCCTACAGTTCTTCCTTTCTGCCCACAAAAACCAACTTGTTTAAGAGTTTTCAAAGTAAGGAGTAAACCTGTCCCATTTCAGTGCTGCTAATTATAATTGAGACAAGTTCAAAATTCTGCCTAGTCATTAATGGAAGTTTCCTCATTTTGGTTGTTGTGGTTGTTATTTTGCATATGTCTTGAATAGAAATCATATGCTCTCCCATTCCCCCTCAAGTCCAGAAAGAGGAGGGGACTTCTGAAGAACTCTTAAAAATGCACAGACAAACTATTTACAAAGCTATACTATCAAGAACAAACACATTTCAGAACATGAACATTTTTAAAGCATGCATAGACATTACAAAACTCATCAACTGTATCACTGAAAGAGATTTCCAGTTATTACATGTTTTACTTAACACAAAAATTCAGAATTATAAGATAGAAAAATTGTAGTTTTATGACAAACTCTTGGCTTTAGATCATAGGCCTGGATCCTGACCAAACAAATATTATAGGCCATATTGGAGGATGTATACTTTATGTATATCTTATCTTTTAAACAAATACTGCTGTTGGGTGTAGATATGGAACAAGATCAAGAAATGTGGAGGAAAGTGAGGATTTTGAGCATAATTAAATATTGCTATGAGTGCATATAATAAAAATGTGGATGTGGTAAATAAGTAGTTAATATATGTTAAATTACAAAATAGTTATGAAAGTATTTAAGCAATTTTAATAGATTAGGTTCAAATGTTCAAGTGCAACCTTTTAGCATATGGGTGAAACTGTGTCTAACTCCAATTTACACTTTCAAAACTGAAAAAATATACCCTTTATGTGGCTTGGAAGGCATTTTTGCTATGCTTCCCTGATAAACCTCTTCCCCAAGTGACTTATAGTTATTTCCTGTTTTGAAAGTGGGATTTTAAAGATTTAGATAAGTAAGCTTGCATCTAAATCATAGGGTGGGGGAGGACACAGGATATAGAAAAATGCTGAGATGGTGTAAGGAACATTTTTAGTAAAACGTAGGGGTTGGAAGCATGCTGAGCTATAGCTTTATGACATCTGACAGGGATATGTGAGGCTCCTAAACCTCAAAAAGTTATTCACCCTTGCCCTAGCATATTTTTCCAGTAGTAGCTAACTCACTCAAAGGCAGAATGTCAGGACAAGGACTCTCCAATAAGCCAGTCCATGAGATGTGAAAAGCTGAAGGGGGGGGGGAGCTCATTTCCACAGTGCTTTATGAGACCACACAATCCTTTTTCAATCTCAACATGCAGATTGGGTGACAAGAATCCATTACTTGTTTGATTACTGGATCAGTTGTAAAAAGGACAAAAAGAAGTATGGAAGCTCTGTGTGCCGTGGCCCCACATCTGTTTTATTAGTTAGGCGCCGTTTGCTGTTTTAAACATTTCTGATAGGTTTTGTAGTCATTACTAGCATAGTATTGTACTAGGATTTGGGGATACCAGGATTTAGTTCTCTGCTCAGCCATGAAAACTGACTAGATGATCTTGGGAAACTATGATTCTCTCTTTCTCTGACGAAGGTGATGGCAAGTCTTCACTGAATAAACCTTCCCAAGAAAATTCTGTGCTGGATTCACCATGATTGGAGTAAAAACAAAAATAGGTTTTGTAATGAAGTCTGTTGTACTAAACCCATTGCAATTGCAAACAATTTAAGGCATTTTGTGGGAAATCATTCCTTGGCTCTTCTATTAGGGAGATTTCAATGGCTAAATTTTCATCAGAACTTCTGAATAGTTGCTAGAAGATACATAAAAGCCTGATGGAATTCTTTACTTGTATCTAAAGATGATGCCTGGCATAATGTTAAGAATTCATTATACAGAGTTATGGGTCTGTCACTGCTCCAAATTCAGAAATGTTCCATATTCCCAATTGTGAAATTATTGCCACAATCATGAATTACCCCTCCCTTAATATACTTCAATAGTCATCAGCCGCATCTAGTGATAGTTGTCTGATCTACTGGTAATTGGGGTATAATATGACAATATTCCCATCTCACACTTTCAAACAATCTCCCATGCAATATGGAGTTTCAAAAGGGGCCCTGCTTCGGACTGTAACACCTGAATTCACTGGTGGAATGAGGCAGGAAGGTTACCCTGCTGTGTCTGATCACAACGGAATAGACCTTCATTGCTCCATCTTGCTCGCTGGTTCTCAACCTGAATGTTCCCAGATGTTTTGGCCTTCAACTCCCAGAAATCCTAACAGCTGGTAAACTGGCCAGGATTTCTGGGAGCTATAGACCAAAACACCTAGGCAACCACAGACTGAGAACCACTGATCTAGCTGCTGACTATTATGATGGGTTTGGTCAGATTAGGAGATTATATATAGTCACATTCATACACAGGATGTACGACCTTGACACATGTTCACCCCCACCTTTCTCCAGAGCAAAATCTTTGATAAGAAATAGCCTTTGGAGTCTCCCCAAATATATGCAAGGATCATGTTCAAAGTAGTGTAACCCTTTGTGCATGACAGAGAAAAAGGAAACTTATTGCCATCAAAGAATATTCAATAGCAGCAAAGATTTGAAGAAATCTTGCATGTGCTAATTAATATGAACATTTTGACTTAACTAAAAAGAAATACATTATTACATAGTGGAGTACACTGTCACCAGGTGATCTGTCTGCTTGATCAATCTGTAGTCCATAATTCTTCAAATACAAAATGTCTTTGAAAGGAGGACTGCCCTCTAACAGCCCTTCAGACAAAATATTATAGTATATAAAAGGGTCAAAGGGTCACCATAGTTCTCGGACAGCTAAAGAATCATAGAATAATAGAGTTGGAAGAGACCACAAGGACCATCCAGTCCAACCTTTCTTTCAAACATTGATGCCAATATGAAAATGAGCTGCATAAAAGCCACAAAAGCTGTCAATGGCAAAATATATACCTAGTCTAAAAAGTCATCATTTCACAAGGGTTAAACAAAAGGAAGCTAGAGAGATTCTAGAGAGAATGCCTCTAGAATATGGCCATATATCCCGAAAAAAACTACAACAACGTAGAGAGATTCTCACTCCACAAACAATGTCTATTTTCTTTCCTTTCCTTCATAACTATCCCTAGGTGTTCTGTGCACTACCTTAGTATTAGTGCTGCAGTTTAATTATTCGGGACCAAATGAGATATCTATTGTCAAAGGGAACGTGTGAGGAAATCCAAGCGATGGTCATCTCGAGGCTAGACTACTGTAACGCCCTCTACATTGGCCTTCCCTTGTCGACAATCCGGAAACTCAAGCTGGTGCAGAATGCCGCTGCTCGCTTGCTGGCAGGATCGCCAGTGAGGGAGCACATTACGCCCATCCTCCGGCAACTGCACTGGCTTCCTATTGAGTACCGAATTGCCTTCAAGGTGTTGGTATTGACCTTTAGGGCTTTATACGGCCTAAGGCCTGCATACCTGAGGAACCGCCTTACCCCGTACTTTCCCCCAAGATCACTGTGTTCAGATGAACAGAATCTGTTAGTGGTGCCATCAATCCGCTCCTGCCATCTGTCCACAACCAGACAACGAGCTTTTTCTGTGGCAGCTCCGGTGCTATGGAACTCTCTTCCGGACAGCACCCGAGCCATCTCGGAGCTTGCCCCCTTCCGAAGGGCCTGTAAGACCGCCCTCTTTGGACTAGCCTTTAATTAGGCACATTGGTCTAAGAAATGTGCCTGTATGTCATCTTACACCTTGTGATGCGATGTACTGTATTTTAATGTGTTTTTATGTTTTTATTGTAGGGCTACATGCCTGCGACATGCAGCCCATTTATACTGTTGTTATCCGCCCCGAGCCTGCAGGGAGGAGCGGAAAACAAAATTGAACAATAAATAAATAAATATCTCTTCAGATATAAAAACAATAATTCACAAAATCCAGCTGGTCTTACCTTCAAGTGTGTCTCCTTGTCCAGAAAGAGCATCACCTGCCCCTGATGCATAAAGGGCAGTCACAGCTAAATCATATCTTGTTCCAGGCTCCAAGTCTCTGAGAACAGTAGTGGTAGTATCTCCTCTTAAAGTCACTTCTTTAGTTTGTCCTCCTGTTGCTGGAGTATATGTTACAAGGTACTGCTGTACTTTGCCAGGTGCTGAATTCCAAGATAGCTTCAATGAGGATGTTGTAGGATCAGAAACTTTCAAGTCTCTTGGTCTTCCCAGAACTGCACATAACAACAATAAGAGGCAAACAAATATTTTTTGGGAGAATTTGATTTTTTAAGGTTTATGTAAAACATATGTGATACAAATGTTGTGTGATGTGCCCTTTTAATTGACTGGAGGTAGTATTGTCTAGTTGTTTGACACTAGACTACAACTTTGGAGTGCAGGATTTAAACCCAGTCCACCCATGAAAACCCACTGGGTGACCCTGTTCAGATCACACTCTATGAACGTCAGAGGAATACAAAGGCAAATCCCTTCTGAAGAAATCTTCTCAAGAAAACCCCTTGATAGATTAATTTTAGGGTTATCATAAATGACTAGAAGGCAACACAACAACAACAAACAATGACAGGTGCTTTGAGTCAGAAGATGACCTCAAAAAGCAACTGAACATAGACTTTGAGGGCATGCAGTAACACACAGTAACATGATTAATTTCTCTCCCTACACAGTTCCCATTCATGCTACCCAAACAGTGGTTTTGAACCTGTGGATAAAGGGGCTGCAGAAGGACAATAATTGCCTTCCTTTTGATTCTTCTGACAAAAACCATTCCACCATCAATCTTACTCTAATGAATGCTACCCACAACAAAATGTTCATGTAGTCCACTTGATGTTGATGGAGTGCAAGTTTCAGCAGCCTTGGCCAGCATGGCCAGTAACAAGGAATGTCAGAAGCAGCACACAACATCCTGATGGCCACACAATTTCTATCACTGCCCTGGACAAAGGAGCTGAAGGAGACACATTTGGAGCTTGAGGTCATCAACTTAGGTACAGTTCACACACAGTATTTTCTTTTATTATAAAAGTGTCTCAAGCAATTAAAGGTAAAGAACACATGTTTGCAAAATTTCTTTTCATCCTATATTTCTCAAACAAATGCAAGCTCCCAGGGAACTAGTAATGTCTGCCACAATTTCCCAAAATGTTTGAAAGTGATTCTGTTGTGGAAAGAGATCCTTGATCCAACAAGCTTACCTTCTTCAGTTTTTCCATGACCAGTCAATGGATTTCCTGCTCCAGACTGGTACTCAGCAGTAACAGAGACTTCATATCTTGTATCTGGCTTCAGATTCTGTAGAGTTGTTGCTCTTTCATTTGCTGAGACCGTTACTTGTCTTCTCTCCCCACCAGCAACTGGCCTATATGCAAGCCTATATCTCAGAACATTCCCTGGAGCTGGTGACCATCCAACTTTAAAGCTATCTGTTGTTTCATCTGTTATTCTTAAATTTCGTGGTGATCCCCTGACTACAAAAGAAAAATTTAAAAATCATAAATACAAATCATCATATTTTGATTTGTTCACCTAAAATGAGAGAAAAATGTTCTACATTAAGTATTCTGGCTCGGGGTCCAAATAGCCAGTGGCAGCTTAAGGGAGCTATCTGGGGGCCCTTTCACATAGCCAAAAAAAGCCAGAATATCAAAGCAGAACATCTCACAATATCTGCTTTGAAGTGGGTTATCAGAATCCACACTGCTCTATATTCCAGTTCAAAGCAAATAATGTGGGATCTTATTCAGCTGTGTGGAAGGGGCCTGAGATGTTGAACTTTAGTCCCAAAATAGATTCAGCACTTTGGATAGTTCCTATATATTCTGTAATGAACTGTGGAGTGAATTCACTAGCTCTCTGACATGAGAGCCACTAACTGCCTGTGCAAATATCTGCAGCAGCAGCTCCACCTATATCAGTCGTGTCCAGTACAAGCGGTAAGATTGTCAAGGGAAAGAACTTACTGAACTACTGAGAATATGAACTATTAAGCATTTACTGCCCTTGAACTTTGTATTTTAATGATGAGTTTTGTTTTTATTCTATTTTGTTGTGTTTTGATGACATTTTGTTTACTACTGTTGCATTTGAAAGCTGATCACAAGACATTAGGATACTGGTGTGCTGCAGTTAAAGGATAAGGAAAAGCCGTTTAACCTGCTTCAGCTATCCAATCATATTCAAAAACCATTGCTTTCACCACCAAAATGGAAGTCATAAGAAAAGTGGAGGTTATTGAAAGAATGATATCTAAATATTAAAAATGTTTTTGTTTACTTATGCAAGGCTTACATATTTTAATGTTAGTTTTGAATAAAAAGTTTGCTGAAACATGTAGAATTGTTCTTCTTTTTTGTGGGATGGGAACTTATCCTTATTCTTTCCATATTATTTCTACCTCTGATAGCAATACTTCTGTTAAAGAAGTAAAGGCCAGCAACAGAATTACTTTGTCAGTTGAGGTATACCTGTATTTAATGCATAAATAGTTTCCCCTGATTTAAAAATTATTCCATAGGTCCTAATTTATACAGTGATGTTATTACAGAAGAGGAAAATAAGAATGGTGTACAAACTAAAGGTTTCACAGCACTCTAAAATCCTTAGTTGTATGATGAGATGTAAACAGAATCTAACAATGTGAAACAGATTAATGGCATGTCTGGGAAGCAGCATTTCTTTTAACATTTGACCTTTCATTAATTTGAAAAGCTGAAAAAATGACATTTTATAATCTATTTCCTCTATACCATCAAATTGAATGATAATACAAGGGTAACCATGTTGGAAAAATATGCATAGATGTGGGGTGTACATGGATGCTGTACCCCTGCTGACATTACATACAAAGTACATCAACAGATTTCAACATACAACATATAGAGTATCTCTAAAAATAAGTAAGGAAGTGGTCTCAAAAAAGGAGATATGATATACATAATTAAGAATGGTAAAAACATGTTGCAGTCTCTGTTTTCCATGTATTCTTTGTGTACTAAAATGGACTTGCATCTATTAGCTTTAACAAGGTTTCATATTTCAGTTTCCAGTTTGATTTCCAAGTAAAACCAATGGAACATGACTTTATACTGAGTGGATATAACCAAGTGCTATAAACATTATCAACATAAATGCTTTTAAATATAAATATATAAGATGTTAGGAAGTGGACTACTAAAGGCAGCCCAGCCTTTACCTGAATACAGTAAAAAAAATTGATCAAGTCATAACTGTAGAACATTGGTTGCAACAAAAAAAACTAGAACTACTGGTAGATTCCAGCAACTACTGCTCCATAATGACACATGCAATGCACCTCTGTCTTAGTTTATTTACAAGATAAAGAAACATGCAGAAGAATATAATTATACCTTCTAAAGTTGTCTCCTCCCCATCCAATGAAGGGCCATCACCATCTTCGTATTCCGCAATTACACTGACAGCATATGTGGTTTTAGGTAGTAAATTAGTAAGAACTGTGTTAGTAACTGGAGCTGGTACAGAAACCATGAATTCTTCTCCATCAACAGCCACTTTATACTTGACAAGATAAGACAAAACTTCAGGTCCTGCTGGAGACCAAGTAGCTCTGAAGCTGTAAGAACCCACTTCGGAAAATTGTAGATTTCTTGCAGGTAAGTAAGCTGTTCAAAATTTTAAAGACTCTAGTAAGAAAACTGGATAAAAATGTGTTTACGTTTAACAAAAGTGTGGATAAAACAACTGGCTGCTCTAATGTCTTGCAAACCAGACTACTTCAACCTGAAATTAAGAGCAGGGGTTGTGTTGCCTTCCAAACCCTAGCTAGCATAGCCAATCGTGAGGATGAAGTCCAACACAATTCCCATGTGTAATCCAGATAAAAGCATGTTGTTAATAATACTACTCTAGTAATGCTAAGTAACTGCTTTTATCAATGACAAAAATGCTGATTCTACAGCTATTGAAACTGACATTGTGAAGTCGCATTGTGAACAAATCCATGTAAACTTGATTAATATTGAAAGTCCAATAATACGATTGGCCTATAATAATCCATATTCACTGATAACTGTGTAGTCCTGCCATTAGTGGCAAATTATGCCATATTAAAGTTAATGTGGCTTTTGTTATTTCATCCATCCACAAAATGCAGTCATAAAGGAAAGCAACAAAGTTAACTCAAACAATAATTAAAAGCTTGCTATAACTCACAAAAGTTACATTGTTATTGCTAAGGTGAGATTAATTATCTAAAGCATACATACAAAAGCTGTGTTCCTACATCAGGAGATGGGGCATAAAGTTCTGCTGAGGAAAAACTATGCTTTGTCTCTCCCTTCAAGCCTCATGGTGCCAACCTAACACACACAATCATGTAGCAATCAATGATAAGTAAGGGTTGCCAAGAGAACCCTGTAGCAATTTTCTCACTGTGCACCTGACTACAGTGCATGCTTTACCCTGTGGGTTGTGTTAGTTTGCCATAGGTAGTTCCTTCGGGGCACCTGACTACAGGGTCATAACCAAAGGCTTCTTCAGTGCCCAGTGCACTCCACCAATCACTAAATAATTGTGGAGGTGGAGAGAAGCATTGCATGGGGAAAGTGATCCATTCACATAGCTGCTTTGTGTTGATATATGTCATTAACAAGATGATGGCTGTATATCACTGATCACTAATGAGCGAGGGATGTGTATGAAATAGATAGTACCATTTGGCCCATAATCTCTTGCAAACACTTTCCCATTCAAGGTAAAGACTACTTACATTTCTTCTTAATCTCTCGAAGTTCCTGTTCAATTCGTAGGCAGACAGACTGTGTGAGCTCAAATGATATTCTTTGGAAAGCATCAAAGTCTTCCACCGTATACACGTGGGTTTCTGCAGGTGGTGTAGCAATTGCTTCCAGTTCTGTTCGTACGGCATCCTTAACACCAACTGCAAATATTTCTACATCAGAGTTCCTGAGTTTTATGGCAGGATCTTTAAAAGCATCTGATGATTTCCCATCAGTAATTAAAATCGTGACCCTGGGCACATTTGGTCTTGCACCTCTGCTGGTAACAAAGATTTTTTCCCTTACGTAAGTCATTGCTTTGCCTGTGTTTGTAGATCCACCTCTGTAAGGGAAGGTGTTAATAGCTTGAATTATATCATCGATTCTGTTGTATCTGTTCAAAGTAAACTCCGTATGAGGATCTCTGCTGTACTGGACAAGACTTATTTGGACTTTCTCAGGCGAGATTTCAAAGCTTTTAACTAACACTTCCAAAAATGCTCTTACTTTAACAAAATTAGCAATGCCAATACTATAGGAGCCATCAACCAGCAGCACAATATCGGCTTTGACGTCCACTCCTTTCGAGCATTCTGTAAAAAGAAAGAATAATACTTTTTAGCAGTTATATAACAATTCATGTATGGGCAATTACGTATTTTCTGTGCTTAGAAGTAAGTCTTATCAGTTTATTATGAAACCTGTACCCATAAAATGTATAGATCATCATTTTATTTCCCTTTAGCCAAATCTATATGAACAGATTCACCAAAACAGAAATATATCTCTTAATGCAAAATTTCATTTTTATTGACTTATGTAAAAATTAAAAATAAATAAATCCGTCGTTAGTCATGTTGTCCCTTCCCAGTACCATTTTGGTTTTACACTCTTCCGCTATTAATATTCAATAGTTTCACCAGCCAATGACTTACCCACTTGGACTTTTACAGGCTGTGTTTTTTCCATTATAGTTACTGGCTCACTGGGAGTTAGACCTTTCATTGCATACACATTAATTTGGTATTCTGTGTCCGCAGAAAGGTCTTTGACATTAAAAGCAGTGGTTTGAGGTCCCACGCTCAGTGAATGTTGTTTGATGCCAGCTAACATGGGAATCATGTCTATCTTGTAGCCAGTTATTTCGCTGTTAGATGGGGACCAAGTGATTCGAATTGATCTTGATGAGATTTGTGTAGCTACGAGGTTTGCAGGAGGTTCAATAGCTGAAAAATTGAAAACAAACATCAATATGTTTATATTTTTAAAGAGTAAAGAGATAGGCACTTAAGTTTTGGAAACAAATATTACTATCTGACCACAGCTACAAAAAAAGCCAGACCACATTATAGAACGTGAACAGAGATGTTTCTGTTTACTCGCTCTCATCACCCTAAAATGGTTTGTAATCCTGTAGCCACTCTCACTTTGCAATTTGGCTGCAGCCTTTTGGACAAATTGAGGTTTCTGAGCACTTCTCAAAGGCAGCCCCATTATCGCAAAATGCAATAATGTTACTGGGAGTTTTAAAAAAGGTGGTAAACACCCAGAGAGTGATTTTTTTCCAGGCAGATAATCCTAAATATAGCAGAAATATGGTTTCCTGGATTGAATTGTGTTCTAAGGATGGGATTGTGCTGTAAATGTGCTCTATATACTATTTATGTTACTTTTCTCTGCATAGTTAAAGAGATATTATTTCAGTTGCTGCTACTTTTAAATGAAGAAACATTTGCTGTAAATAATTCAAACTCTGCTATTTCTAGAGATGAAAGTGTGTATGTAAATCCTACAGAGAATTTTTAAAAATAGATGTGTTGATTGAGGACAAGGTTGGTTGGTTTTCTCCGCTATACACAATGAGTTACATTTGTATAACAACCCTTTCATATGTAACCACTTTTCTATCTGAGTTAAGTTACAAAATATCGCATGAGACTTTGCTATTCCAACAAACAGACAACACAGATAAATATTATTACTGCATGTGCCCAAGCCTTTGAGACAAAATTAAAATAGTTTTGACTTCTGGCCAGAAATAACTTTAAAAGGTAAGAAACTCCAAGGTTAAATTAGGCTATTTGTCAACTTAGCCTAGGATTCTTATCTCGGCTAGCAGTAGTTCTCCAGAATCTCTGTCAAACATCTTCCACCTGACATGCTAGTTTCAGATTGCAACTGGGACACATTATATGCAAAATAAGTGCTCCTGTCTCTGAATTATAGCAGTGGTTTTTTTTCTCTAGATAAAATTAGCTGTTGTGAAACTGTTTCTCACCTTCTTCTCCACTAACAAGTTCCCCCAACTGTTCATCAACACCTGAACACACTTGTGAGACTATTTCATTCTGTATATCCACAATGCCATCGAAGTTGGCCACATTGAATACATGCGTCAGTGAGGGCTGAGATGCAATTAACTTCAGTTCTTTGGCATCTGCAGCCTTGATCCCTAAATAAAGACAAAAAACAAGAAAAGAGAACAATATGTGAGAGTTGTTGGTTTAATAATAATAATAATCTTTATTTATAACCCACCACCATCCTCCCAAAGGGGACTCAGGGAGGCTAACATGAGGCCAAATCCAAAAACAATACAACACGATAAAACTCAAAACTGCAAGGAAAAAGAAAAAAATCATAACAAAATATATAAAATGGCAAATAAAGAGTATAATAAACAGTATAATATCACATAGTAAAATCAACACAACAGGCGGGCCAGATGTATGGAACAAAATGTTAGGAGGTTAAAACCCTGGGTGTGATAGAAGCACAAAGTGTATTTGTAAAAAAGGAGCTCAAGAAAGGAGGAGCAGAGGGGTTTAACCTTTATAAAGGGGGAACTGCTTTCTCATGAGGGTGAATTATAGGTGGAAACAAACGATGGTTTAAATGGTCACTCTCCAAAAGCGCATTGGAAAAGCCAGGTTTTTAGCTCTTTCTTGAAGGCTGCTAGGGTAGGGGCTTGTCTAATCTCCCCAGGTAATGTGTTCCAAAGGTGGGGGGGCCACAGCGGAGAAGGCCCTCTCCCTCGTACCCACAAGTCGAGCCTGTGATAGGGGGAGGGGCGAAAGGAAGTACTCTCCGGAGAATCGAAGAGATCATGCAGGTTTGTGGTAGGAGAGGTGGTCACGAAGATAGGAGGGTCCCGAACCATTTAGGGCTTTATAAGTGATGACCTGTACCTTGAATTTAGTTTCCCGTGGCATACCAATGTTGTCCGATTGATGATTCACTGAGAGAGAATCTGACCACTGCATATTTTTTGGTTGAATTATATTACACTTTTCTCCTTATAGCATTTGAAATGCAAGGTATAGTTGAAGCATTTTCAGATAATCAAATTCCGTGTGAGAGGGGGAATACCCTCCAGTATTAGTGTACAGATAGGTTGCCAACTATTGAGCACCTTCTCCTTCAGTCCATAAACACACCCAGACATGCAAAATCTATGATACATCAGTATTTCTGTATGTATGTACAACTATAGAAAGTAAAGCTTTTGCATCCAGAGAACATTTTAATACTGTTTACCACTTGATAATAAGTACTAGGAGCCCCTGGTGGCACAATGTGTTAAACCGCTGAGCTATTGAACTTGCTGACCAAAAGATTGGCAGTTTGAATCTGGGGAGCAGGATGAGCTCCCACTGTTAGCCCCAACTTCTGCCAACCTAGCAGTTTAAAAGCATGTGAATGTGAGTAGGGACTTAGGAGGGACGGTAACAGCATTCCATGCAGTCATGCTGGCCACATGACCTTGGATGTGTCTATGGACAATGCCGGCTCTTCGGCTTAGACATGGAGATGAGCACCTCCCCCTTGAGTCAGACCCAACAAGACTTGATGTTAAGGGAAACCTTTACCTTTACTAATAACTACTAATTCAAATAATGTTTTAAATGTTGTATTTCTGTTTCTCTGGACACTTCTTTGGGATAATAAGAGGAACACCACCCAAAAAGATTTTTTTTTTTAACTTTTAAGTGCGAAGCAAAAGCATGGTGAACCTGGTCCACTGCCCAAACATAGTCTATAGAAGTAATCTGATCACAAGTAATTTCAATAGGGGAGTGAAAGTTGGTTTTCTATAGCAAAGGCATGATGTTACACAAAGATCCACATACCTAAAGAAAATACTTCAACTCCTGCAGCACGAAGTTCTCTTGCAGGAATTTCTACTTCATCCTGTGACTTTCCATCAGTAATTATAATTGCCACTTTGGGAAAGCCTTTTCTTGACCCAGCAGATTCAACAAATGTATTCCTCATCAAATATTCAATTGCTTCTCCTAAAAGTTTTAAAAGAGATTATGCTTATGTTAACTACATACATTTTCAGCTTTATATCAAATTCAGAATTGTAAAATCCAGTCAGTTAAATGCTCCCTATATTGCAGGATCAACAGCAACATTGCAAAAACACAGGGCCCTTCCACACAACCAAATAACCCAAAATATCAAGGCAGAAAATCCCACAATATCTGCTTTTAAGTGGGTTATCTGAGTCCACACTGCCATATATTTATTACATTTATTATTTATTTATTACATACATTTCTATCCTGCCCATCTCCCCACAAGGGGACTCAGTTCAAAGCAGAAAATGTGGAATTTTATTCAGCTGTGTGGAAGGGGCCACAGACAATTATTTCTTGGGACAAAAAAGACCACAACTTTATTTATTACAGTTGCAAAGACTTAGGCTCAGTGTGAGGCCAGATCCAGACATCGATTGACCTGACTGCTGGTGGATGAAAACCACCCAGTCCAAGTGCTGGTACACCTGAGATGACAGGTCAAGGGTACCATGTTGACAGAAGCCACCAAATGTTTCTTTCCTGCCTAGTAGTGGGGGTAAGGCCATTTGCTCCTGAGCTGGAGCAAAGTTCCCTTAAGGAGAGCTCCAATCACCCACATCAGGCTCTGCCTATCCCTCCAACTGGATCCAGGGACCATGCTAAAACCAACCAAATTGTTGTGACAACATTGTTTTAGGCTTCACATGACAGTTCTTCACATAATGAGCTGAAGGCGGGTGGGTGAATGTTGATTAAATTAAAGGGCAAAAGGGTCCTGAGAGCTCATGGCAGAGAAATCTATGCTCCCAGAACAGGCTGGAAAATAGCCTTCATCTGAGCTACCTTCAGTCCTTCCTCCTCTCAACTGGGTGGTTCACAATTGGTTATTCTTCCCAAACTTTTCCCAAAATGTGTGAACCTACAAATCTTTCTAGGGAAGAGACAGCCAATCGGCAGAAATGTGTACTGGCCTGGGAAGCCCTACCATCATGACCTACAAAGCTATCACCACATTAAGTTAGGTAAACACCATTATCAAAAAGCTGAAAGTCCAAACCTGTCATTGTGTTGCCTCCTTTGTAAGGTATGTTCTTTATTGCTTCAATGAGGTCCCTCTGTCTGTAATACTGATTCAAGTTGAACTCGGTCCTTGTATCAGAGCTGTACTGTACTATTCCAACTCTTGTCTTATCTTCTCCAATATCAAAAGCTGATACCAGTGCAACAATGAAATCCAATATGTATTTGAAGTTGTTTCTGCCCACACTCCAAGACCCATCCACAAGGAAAACGAGATCTGTAACAGCACTAAGGGAACATCCTGGAAAATAATTTATTTAAAAAATGATATGTTTACCAGTGCAATCAATTATTTGCGCACGCACACACACACACACACACACACATAAATTCAATAAGAGTGAATACTTGGCATAACATTAGTACATGTGAAGGAATCTTGGGATTTATTGTTGATCATAAGTTGAATATCAGTTTGATGCTGCAGGAAAGACAGAAAATATTTTTGCCTGCATGAATAGAACCACAGTTTCCAAGTTCAAGAGAAATAATAGTCCTACTATATTCTGCACTGATCAGCCTTATTTGGGGTACTAAATTCAGTTCTGGGCATTTCATCTTTAAGAGAGATCTAGACAAGTTAAAGTAGATTGAGTTAAGTGCAATAAGGCTGATAAAGGTATGGAGAACAAAGTACGAGGAAAGTTGAGCATGCTCAATTTGGTGAAGAGGACTCTAAGAAGTGACATGATTACACTCTTTAAATATCTAAAGAACTCACAGAGAAGAGGATGTTGGTTTGTTTGATGCTGTCCCAGACTGCAAGAACTTCTTTAATAGTTTTAAGTTTTAGGATAGAATTAAACATTACAAAGTTTTAGGATAGAATTAAACATTACAAAGAACCTCATGACAGTGAGAATGGTTCTGCAATGGAATCAATTATCCAGAGAGGTAAGATGTCTCCTTCTTTGGATATCTTCCAAAACAGGTTGGATAGCTAGCTGCTATGGATGTTGTAGCTGGGGTTCTTGCACAGAGCAGCTGGTTGAACTCAATGGCCTATGGGGTCACCTTCCAGCTTTATGATGCTATGGTTCCACATCACATACATATCTTGCATATTACCTAAATAAATATGTGAAATTTTCAACATCTGTGAGCTGGATTCTGTGAAAACAATGCTGTTCACAGAACCTTTGGATCCAGCTCATAATGTCTGCATATGTTTCATTATGTTAGCATAGTAAGCCTAAATAAAGACAATTTATTTCTTGGACCTTGAGAGTTGGAAACAAGCTTTTATCCATTTGCAAGCTCTACAAGGTAACATCTTAACTTGAAGGGAGACTCAGGTGACTCATAGGCCACAAGTGGTTATCCCATGTAGTTCTAGAGCAGTGTTTCTCAACCTGTGGGTCCCCGGGTGTTTTGGCCTACAACTCCCAGAAATCCCAGCCAGTTTACCATCTGTTAGGATTTCTGGGAGTTGAAGGCCAAATCATCTGGGCACCCACAGGTTGAGAACCACTGCTCTGGAGGGTCTCATCCTGGAACCTTCCTCCCCCCTGCCCCCGCCCCCCAAGAAATTAAAGGCCAAAATCTGGGAACAAGGCTTCTGGTCACCAAAACTTACTGGAGGAATACAGTACATTGCAGCCCCCTGAGAAAGTAACTCAGCCATGTAGTGTGCCAACTTTTGTTCACAGATCTCCTGAATAAAATAATGCAAGGTTCTGTATAGCAGAGATTTTAATGGCATGCAATGGAAGACTGATGGGAACAAAGTAGGGGTGGATATGGTTGATGAAGTCTCAAAGAACTTCAATATTTAAAAGGTCATTATTATTGGTTTATATTTTAAGATCTTTTGACTTCATTTAATTCTTGACAGTTTTAATATATTCTTGTTATAATTTCGTTTTGTTGTAGGGTGAGATAAACATAATTGTAGAATGAGTTAACTAATGCTTGTTTCAGAATATTGTGCCTTTTTACCAGCGCATTTACTCACTTTGCAACTGAACTTCTTCAATCTTCTTTTCTCCTGTTGTTATTAAACCACCTGTTTGGACTTTTAAAAAACAAAAACAAAGAATTAACAGAAAACAAACAGAAATTAAACCCACCTTCTGCATATGCTTAATACCTATTGACTGTATTTTCTAAGACAGTAAAACCAAAGAACTATAATATATTTGGTGATGCCTGGTAACACTCAATTTTAATTATATGAACTTACTTGTAAGTTGTCCAGAGACAGATATACTCTCTTCTATGTTGTCATATGAACTTATTGTTACAAGATATTCAACATCAGCTTTGAGGTCTCTTAATAATGTTTCAGTAGCACTGGGTGCTAGAGTAAATTCGCTAGAAGGTCCATCTGAAATCCAACATACATAGAACAATTTCATACTGCAGGAATGCAAAATCTCAGTGTAGTAATCCTATAATAATAATAATAATAATAATAATAATAATAATGAGGAGGAGGAGGAGGAGGAGATGGATAGATGGATAGATGGATGGATGGATTTTGGCCATGGCAGGAGTAGGGAGAAGTTTGATGTCGGTGTACATACACATTTCTTTTCTGAATATGGGACAGTAAATATACTGTGTAAGATCAACTATCATCATGCAGCTTCTTACATATAAAATCTTATCTTATTTTTGCCATTAGGAAGAGTGAGGTAGGGGGCTGAGGCAACTAATTTTGACTGTCATGAAAGGGGATCCATTGTGTAACTGACTTTGCTATAATTGCATTTCTACTAACAGCGATGGGGAAATATACTTGTAGGATCTTCTGCTCATATGCCAAAATAAATCGGCCAGCTATAGGCATGGGTGAGTCTGCTGCTTTGCCTCAAGCCAGCCTTGCCAGCATACTGCATTCCACCTACTGAATGTGTTGTTGTTACTAGCAAGCTAGATAGATATACAGAAAAGTGCCTGAGTGTTGGGGATTACTCATATGCAGGGAAAGCATATGCTCTGTCTAGGGAAATTGCATAACCTTTTAAAGTATGGGCTGCAACAAACTGCAGTCAATTTGGGAGCCTGTGGATTGAGAGGTCCCATTAAACAACAAAGGCTGGATCTATACTGCCATATAATGCAGTTTAGAACTGCATTGTCTGGCCAGTGTGAACCAATACAATGCAGATCCAGGCTAAGAATAATTACCGGCTCATTCTTCATGACCAATTAAAAATGTCTTAGTCTTTTATTTGATACTGTATTTGGGCATCATCAACACATACTCCTCCAACAAATTAGTTCATGATGATGCAATAGAAACAAGATTGAATTATTTCACTTCTTTATGGAATAACACTAGAACGTACCAGTTGTAGGGGTCACTGTTATCCTATAACCTTCTATTGCGTCAGATGGCCTCGTCCATGTCATCTGAACAGTACGTTCATCTATAATTTTAAATTTCAAGTCTGATGGTGGATTAACTGCAAAAGAGTTACATCAAGCAAGAGTATATTTAAAAGCTGGATCATTTAATTGCATATCAATTTTTAAAAATTGTGATCAAGCAAAGCTGGCTATGATATGTCTTTGCATAAATTTGTTTCCAACAAATATAAAGATATGTTGTTGGCGAAGGAAGGATACAAGCTTATGAAATATGACAAAACATGTCAAAGAGAATACGCATTACAGAGGACAGCACAAAACATTTGTTTCTTGAATTGCCAAGTCATTCAAGAATGGCCAGCAAAATCAAGCACAATAGAAAACACATTTGGATACATGTACAAATGAGTTCACAGATAATAATCACGTATGCAAACATTTCACATAACAATTAAAAAGAATGTTTTTAACATGCTGGGTGCAACATGCTAAATCACAACCTGCTTACAACACCATGAAATCAATTGACCAAAATACAATATTCTTTTCAATAACACATCTGATAATTAATAGATAGATATATATTAAAAGATGGTCTCTGCATAGGTGCTTTTTCAATTATATTTTTCTCCAAAAAAGCTTGGCAGAGAAAAAAGAAATATGCAATCAAGAAGAATGCAATCAAGATTTGGAATGGTTCATTGCTCAATTTATATCGTACAGATATATATATAGAAAGAGATAAAAATATATATGCATATATATATATATTCCTTGTAGTTTAACCCCTTAGTGCCTACTAGACACCCCAGTTGTTCATCTTGTATGTCTTTTTATACATAAAATGGGAAATGAAGGGGTTAACAAATTGTAAATTATTTTGCAACACATTTTGGACTACTTGCAAAACTTTTTTTTTCAAAAAAAGACACATGTTTTCTGGCTGTTTACACCCCTCCAGTGTGCTAATTCTGAGGTGTAAACTATCATTTAGCGTTATCCTTTTCCCTTTGCAGCAGGTGTACCCATACTAAAGAAGTGGCATTTTAACACAAAAATGCCAGTATGGTGATTATACAACAATGGTTAATTATGGAAGACAACATCAAGGTATATTTATAGACATTTATTTACAGAATGCATGGGGAGGAGGGCAAGAAAAGGGGGATCAGTGATCCGGACAAATGACGGCAAACCAATTTGTGGGAAAAACGGAACTCAACAGAAAGGAATAGTTTACATAGGCTGTTTTGCGGCATCATGCATGTCTATATATGAAAAGTCAAGGTTTTTTGTTTAACTTCCCACAATGAATAAAAGCTTCCATGTACAGGGATAATGGCACAAAGACGTTTCATTAAAATATTTTATAATGATATTCTCATGTTAAATTGTTCATGCTGAGTCATGCAGTATTTTGCTGATTCACTGTCAGTGCATGGTAGGCGTACAATATATAACCATTGAAACCATTTCTTAAAAGGTAAATGAAATTCAGCCATACTTTCCTTAATGCTTCAGATTGTTTGGCAAGCATTATGGGTGAGCCATATCTTGTGTTTTTCTTGGAAGATGTCCATCTTTATTTAATTAAGTCTTTTTAAAAATACTTAAAAATGAACTTCGGAAAATCCAATAGCAGAGTGTTAACAACTTCCAGGGGGATAATTTGCTCATCACCTACACTAGTAAAATCTCCTCAGTAGTATCTATTTACTTCAAAGGCTTCAGTGTTCATTGCAAGTGATTTATTTAAAAAAACGTATGTGTATATATATGCTGATATTTTATTCAGCTATCAAGTAGGAAATGTGATATAGCATAACTTTTAATGTATGGTCATTTCCAATGAAAATAGGATAATATGGCTTTATGCTGTTCCTGCAATAGATATAGTAGTGCTAGAATAAATGTTATTTTTTTCCTACTGTCCATACACAGGCAGTGAGATTATAATATTAATCAACATGCATGGTCAACTCTTCATTCAGTTTAAAGCAGTCACACTTCTACAGTCAAAACTGAAGCAAGTACAGTTTATGTAGTACCAAATGCATGCAATAGATGTTAATAATGGAGCACATTAAACATTTCAAAGAATACCATTATAAAATATTGTTTTCAAAGCAATGGCTCAGGACAAATTTAATGCAAAGGCAGAGACAACTGACCTGAGCATGCTTCCTTTAAAAATACAGAAATCAAGTACATGGGAAAAAATAGCACCACCAACCTTGAAGGCAAATTGACCTGAAGCAGCAGAGGTCTTAGGCTGTAACTGCTGAAGGACAGCAGCAGCCCACCTTGAAGATTCCCAAAAGGCCGGATTCCAGATAAACTGAAAAAACTAACTGTGGGGAAAAGTCTTTAACATTTTAAAGGACTGTCATCTATTTTAATGCAACTCAGATGCGGCACTTAGCATTTTGTTATGTTTTTTTAAAATAATGTGCAGTCATCACTTATCACACATTATCAGGTGATCTGGTCATCTGTAACAGTGTCAGCAAGGCAACTTCTGTGTGACTTGATCCATAGCAATAACATGACCTTGTTCAGAAGTAGTTCCAACTTTAATAATGTACGTTCAATAGGTGTCTCGTCCCAATGCATGTGTGTAGCATCACACATTATTTATGGTATTTAGACAAACAACAAAACTTTCTTTAATCCGTACTGTTAATTAATAAAGTACCTATAGAGTTTCACAAGAGCAAGATCCAAAGAAGCACACAACTAGTTCTCCGTATTTTCTCTAACAGCATCCTCTTACACATCATATAGTAGCAAACTGCTTTTGAAACCGAGGGGTGCTTCTAAAGCAGTTTTTTGATGTACTATGATGTGCTGCTGTGTTAAGAAAAAAGTTTCAAAACAAAAGTTTGAAATACCACTTTGCATGCATAAGTTCTCAGTTATGTGTAAAGTCATTCTTTGGATCCCATCCTGTCTTTGCCACCACAGAAACATGGATGGCAAAATCAAACAGATTTCAGAACAGTGATAAATTAAAAGTCATACAAATAAATTGGTGCAAAGGGTTAATTTTGTTCATATTTTCCCCAGGGACCTTCCAAATGGCCATATAACTCAGAATATCAAGGTAGATAATCCACAATATCTGCTTTGAACTGGGTTATCTGGGTCCACATTGCCATATAATCCAGTTCAATGTGTATTTTATAAAGCTGTGTGGAAGGGGCCTATAAACCATGAGACTTCATAGGGGCCTCCCATATGCTTGTATGAGCTATTATCTTATCTAGGAAGGAAATCATATATCCAAAATGGGAAGGAAAAAATCTGCTGTGAATTTCAAACCTTGTACTCCGCTGACTCAGCATGCATATATTTTATAATCATGTTATCTACAATGTAGGTGAATTTTCCAGCTCTTATCAAAGTATCTCATACCATAGAATATTATGGTACATGCCAAGAATGTAAATTTATCTACACCATTTATCTCTCACCCAAATTAGCAGTTAATGTATACACAGTTTGCATCATTGTTTTATAAACATTTTCTGGCATGATAAGGAACACAGACTTTTTATCAGGCTGCCTGTTTTAGATATTGGTTTGACTAAAACTGCAATAAAAACAAATAAAAGCAAAGAACATGGTTGCAGATTACAGATTATGGAGTCTGACTGCTGGTAAGAAACCTCTGTGACTCTCTCATGAAATGGGAAGCAGGAAAGGAGATTCCCAGCAGCACCCCATCATGCATAACAACTATTGACCGTCATGGCGAGTATTTAGTTTAAGTATCTGGAGAGCACACAGGTGGGGTGGGGAAGTGTGTTATCTAAATTATGATGAAATGTTTACAGTGAAACACCAGACTAACAATTCAGTAATGCAACTCTGTGCCTTCCAAGATAAAGTGCAATCCTGATCTGTTTGCTATCTTTCTCTTCCTACCAGAATGAGAAGGTATTTCCAATTTTGGATATTTTTAATGTTGGAATGCCTGTGGCCCCATCTATATCAACTATACTGTGCAATTTGAAGTGAGCTAGACAAGACACCCATGATAGCTTGTGAGGAAAAAGCCCCTTATTATTTTGAGAAAGATGTATTCACAACAATGAAAGAATGATAATTCTGTTGTTCCAGTACTATAGTTTATGTAATAGTTATTAAGTTCAAGTTCACATTATTACAGTCAATGACCAGCTCAAGAGAAGAGGGAAACAGTAATAGTCATGAAAACTATTACCTATGTGATAATACTTAATCAGAACAAATAAAATGGATAAAAAGGAAGGCAACAACTAGCAATGAAAAACATAAAGAAAGGTTTTAGCTAACCAGAGATAGCAAGAGGAACTCTAGAGAAATTGTTCCATTTTTTCTTCCCTAATCTGGGGAAAAGACTAAACAAAATAGGGAATGTGGTGCTGGCACCAAGACTATGAAATATATTGTGGCACCATACAGGCATGTAGCCAGGGGGGGCTAAGGGGGCTTCAGCCCCCCCCCCCCGAAATTCTCAGGGTGGTCCGCGAAAAGGCCTTACTGGTACATTATTTAAACTGTTATGTGTATTCATATCATGATCTGATCACCATGCTCATTATATCCCACATTAATGGGGTTATTGGGATAACAATACAAAAAGGTTTGCTAAGGTAGGCCCTCTTCCACCCAGTCTCAGCCCCCGAAACAATCTCAGCCCCCCGCGAATCAAAATCCTGGCTACGGCCCTGGCACCATAGTTCACAACTAAAGCATAAGAAATGACAACAGAAGAGCAGGCATTCATAAGAAAGATAATGGACAGAAGACTGTTGAGACATTGTATCTGTGTGATTCTTTGTTGTGCTTTTATTACACACTTGTAGAAGGAGGCATCCAATGCTCCCATATGCACAACATTCCTTCTTCAATTGAAGCACAAACAAGCTTACAAGTTGATCAGTGCATGAGTATAGCACCAACATTCACCACCTCCCCAAAACAGCTACTGATTACCTGTGAGGTACACTGAGAAGCCACAAGACAAGTCACCATCTCACTGTTGCCACACCTCCCACTGTCCATGAAAGGACACTTGTGGAGTTTAATGCTCTATGAGGTTCACACAAGATCTATGCCATTGTGTCCAAAAAGCAACACAAGAAAAAGAAAGTGCAAGAGTAAAGCTTCAATACAAGACACATAAATATAGAGAGATAGCACGAACACTGTGTGGAAAAATGGAGGGGGTATTTTTATTTAAGATACTGGATAGAAATTTCCCCCTAAAATGCTGACAAGGCTACCTGTCGCCAACAATGGATCTGCTCTGTCAAAGCATTGTCAACAGTGTTTTCTGAAGTTCTACTTGTTCTGCTGCATGTATACATGTCTGTGCAGATCATTCCCAATAATCCATAGCTTTCTTAAGAAACTATTCTCTGAGTAGAAGTCTCAAACATCAGTTCTGATGCATAAGAGTGCCAAACATGAACCATGAAAATACAGCCCACTCTTTTTTTCCTAAGTAGCTACAACTACACAGAAAAAACTACCCAAGCGAGGTTGGAATTGGCCTAGTTCTCATAAAGCTGATAAACCTCTGTCAGATAAGAATTTTCACCTTTTGACTACAGGGTGCAATACTATTAATTAAGTGACTGTAATTTTGTATTACAGAATTGTAACACTATGGTTTCACATTTACTACCATTAGTCCACCTTGTAGAATCCTAGGATTTGAGTTTGGTGAGATATTTGGAATTTCCTGCCAGATAACTTTTAACTGTCTGCCATGAAATTGCATGAGAAAGTTTAATCCATGACTAATGTGATGAATCATGAGTAGTACTGGCCCGCACTTTCATTGATTGTTATGACATATAGCCAGCCAGCAGGTTCCACTGCATTTTAGGAATTTTATAATTTTCAATTTTTTATAATTTTATCAATGAGATTTTTATGCACTGTTGATTATATTTTATGTCGTTTATACTTGTGTATTGTTGTCTGCATGTGTCAATTGGAGTGCTTCTGTGAGATGCCCCGAGTCTCGTTGGGGAGATAGTGGTTGGGTACAAATTACTGAAGTCTCTTCTCCAACTACAAACCAGGATTACACAAAATGCAGCCATAGTCCCATATATACCATGTATAAATCAACCTTATGTATTGAGAGCAGCCTTGGAGGCTAAAATTATGGATTTTGATATGACCCACAAATAAGCTAAAGATTGTTCTATTGAAAGGAGAAAGCACCAATGCCACCTCAGGGGATCAACCACCCTTGGCCACCGGCCAGTTGCTCAAAAACAGTGGTTCTCAACCTGTGGGTCCCCAGGTGTTTTGGCCTACAGCTCCCAGAAATCCCAGCCAGTTTACCAGCTCTTAGGATTTCTGGGAGTTGAAGGCCAAAACATCTGGGAACCCACAGGTTGGGAACCACTGCTCAAAAAAGAAGCCATTAATTTGCTGTATATCATCTGATTTGAAAGGGATGACTTTTTCTCTTTTGTCCATTTTACCATTTTATGAGATGTGCTCAGAAAGAACACTTCTCATACTTCCTCCAATTCCCCCCGGTCTCCATTTACATTTATTCTATTTCTTATTATTTTTAATAACAAGCTTCCATCAATTTTAATAATTGTTTTCACCAAGGAATTACATAAACAACAGATTCTAGAATTCCTTGGGATAAAGGAATTGGTTTTAAACCAGCTGAAGTTTTATCAAGGATAACACTCCTCGTAGAGCAATCCTTTTGTGGTGTTTGTGGGATTCCAAGTTTTCCCATTTGTTGCAGGCTATAATAAAGAGCCTGCTAGAAGTCGCAAGATAATAATCAGTTAAGTTTGCATGTAAAAAAAGCAAACAACAGAAGTCTTATACTATATACCAGTCTCATTGACTTCTGTGGTCAATAGTCTGGGAACTGAGGTATTGGTTACCACCAACCAAGTACAGGTCTAGCATCTGTGGTCATGAATGGGTAGGAATTTTGGTTTGGTTTTACACTTATTCATTTGCAGCATAGTTTGCCCTTTAGCAAAAAGTTCCAAAAAGTTCATAGGCAACTTATACATGACAAATATATCACAAAGAAAGGTAAGTGTGTTTGTCCATAAGAACAAGAACAACAATATACCAGAAGCTACAGTCTGAACAATGTCTTTTCTCAGAACAACCAAAATGTTACAAAATAGATACCAATTTTAAAGAACTAGCTGACGGAACCAAAAAAAACCTGCTTCTCTTTCTTCCAGCTGTCTGCCTTCCCAGACATCTTTCCATCTCATTTAAGACCCAAGTCAGATCTATCTAGTAATAAATGTAGAGTCCTGTTTCAAAAAATCATCCCTTACCATTGTTTCTTCACCCCAGAATCCTAAATGTAACTTGTAACTTCTGTCTTGAGAAAACTCTAAGTGTGTGTGAGAGAGAGAGAGACTTCAGTTTACCTGTTGATTTATGATATTCTTATATATTGCACTGTCTGTGCTAATTTAGGGAGTTTTTTTTCATTTCTCCTTTTCTAATCCCCATTTTTTTTACCAAATTCTAGCCTTAATAAGCAGTACTATTTTGTGACATTTTGGTTGGTCCTAATAAAGATTTGTGCATAACTATACATTCTGTAAAGAAACAAAATTACCCTCATACGTACCTCATCCATATCCATCAAAATGACTTCTGGCACTTTCATTTTGTACTTTACCATGATGTCTTCATCGTGCTTTGTCCACACAGAAGTGGGCATTACTCTATATCTTCCATTGTAACCAGCAGAAATGTCATAGGGCCCAAATACCCAGCAGGGATTTTGCCCATCAGACTCATTAGAAAAGAGGTAGTATAACATGGTTTCTACCTTTTCCCATGGAATGTGGGGAAAGGAGCAAGCAAGCAAAAGGTCTGAAGTTTGCTCCGCAATAGGAAGGAATGTCTTGAACCAAATCCACAGTGAGAGGTCATGCACGCCCCTAGCCAAGTTTAGTGAATATGCACAATGCATATACTTTATCCTCAACCTCCTCCGGGTCTAAAGCATTCATTTCTTCAAACACCACTGATTGTCTCTCCTAGGACACAGGAAAATCATTGTATGTGAAGAACTGTTTATGATACCCTGATTCATCACTCTCCTGTGATCAAGTGTCACTTGAGACCCAGGATGATCAGAGATGCATTTCCCCATTAATTTTCTAAGTGCTTCAATGTCTGGGCCAATTCTTCAGTTGTAGAGAAAATAACACTGTGTGATTTCTATCATGCTAGGTTGAAGCTATTCCGAGGTGCTCTGAAATATGTACATTGGCCATTGTCTGAAAATGTAATTCATATAATTATTTAAAGGCCATCATTTCTAAATTATGTTTTTAAAAAGAAAGGATAGTTTTTATAGAAGGGTTCATAATTTAACTTGTTAGAATCTGCATAGAGAATTTAGAAGTTATAAATATCAGGCCAGAAGAAAGAATAGAAAAGCAATGTAATAGGAAGGAAGAACAGAAGTATATGAATGCCTCCAAGCCAAGGGACAGGAAGTCACTAAATTGGGAAGGGTGGAGGAGGGGAGAGCATAACCAAACACAAATATTGTATAGATGTTAGGAAGTATTGTATTGGTTTGTGCATATATACATGGATATAGATTTGTTTCCATGTTTTTATGAATATGTAAATTGAAAATAAAGACATATTAATAAATAAAGAGCACCATGAAAGAATATGAGACTTTCTAGCATTAAAATGGTTAGGTCCCTACTTCAAGGTGCTTCAATTATAAAGTCTGAACACAACAGAGGACATAGGAGTGAATGTTTGGGGCAACGAAGTTCTGGATACAATAAGCAGACTGTGATATGATAAGGAAAAGCCAAACATAAGGAAGATGAAATTGTCAAAATGAGAAATGACCAAAACAAGGAGCAGAGCTTGAACTTCCAAAATTGACTTGAAACTAGGCTTGAACAATGTTGTCTGAAAAAAAGACATTCAAGGAAATACACAGTGTGTATGTAGAATAAGCTCTGGTGAAAACTGTCAAATGAAAAATATTGGTTACATGAACTCAGACATTTCATGGAACACAACCAGAGGCCACAAGTTGAGCATTAAACTTCTTGATCCTTTTCAAATTTCAACAAAAGTGTACATCAAACATGTAGATGACATTGAGCCTGAAGTTTCCATGCACATGTGGCTGTTGAATGTGCTCTGAGCTTTAGTCTGGACTTTGAAAGTGCTATCCAAGATGCTGAACGTATTTTGCAATTATGGGTCAACATTTTTGACAGCTCCTTAAACTTCAGACTAATACCAAGAGCACATTTACTCCACACTGGCATGGAGGCCATCAACTACTACTTCCTTATGGCATTCACACATCAATGTTAAAAACATTAGGAGAGTGTGCCTCGTCTGCTGTACAAAGGGGGCCATCTATAAACAATGCTTCTAGGCCAGATAGTTAAAAGATGTACATCTATATTATCTTTCTTCTGACTATCCCTCCTTGATTATTTTTCCAAGAAGAAAAAAAAGAGAAATGTAGGGATAGGTACACAGGAAGGCTATGAATTGCAGTAAATGGGTTTCCTATAAAATGATTTGAAAAAAGTAATACAATTGCACGAAGGTGTTCTCATATAGAAACATCCTAGAAGAAGACCTGCCTGTCTCCTATTATACTGAGTTCAAACAAAACAAAATAGCTGAGTTTGATACAATTGACGGGGGGGGGGGGTGTAATAGGCCTCTTGGATGACAGGCCTATCTGGAGGATTTTATTGACCAGAATGACAGGTAAATAAAAGGCTCAACTGGATGGAAGAATAACTCTCAAGACAGAGTGATGAATACAGGATGTTTACTTCCAGCTGGCTTGCCTGAGCTAGCTGGAAGTAAATATCCCCATGGATGGAGCGGGGGAGGGAAACAACAGCATGAGTTGACGTTCAAGAATCTCATATATAAATATCTTCAAGTTCTGAGGCTGCTGTTTATTACACTGTCATATATAACGATTTATTTTTGTGTCAGTGGCTACTTGAGAAACTGCAAATCGTTTCTGGTGTGAGAGAATTGGCTGTCTACAAGGGCATTGTCCAGGGGACACCCAGATGTTTTACTATCCTGTGGGAGGCTTCTCTCATGTCAAGATATGGGAAGCTGGAGCTAACAGAAAGGAGCTCACCCTGTCTCACTGATTTGAACCGCGAACTATTAGGTTAGCAATTTAGCCGGCACAAGCGTTTAACCCAATGTGCCACCGCGGCTCCCCATATATAAAGATACAAGAATTCTAGATGTCTCAGTGTCTCAGGTAATTCCAAAGGAGAATCCCATAACTTGCATCAGAAAACTTCAGGGAAGAAATTCAATGGGAAATTGTGATGGGATAGATGGATAGATGGATGGATGGATTGATTGATGGGAGAGGAAGAGAGATGGGGGAGGGCTTTTTCTCTATACATTAATGAGATAGAAAATGAGACTGGTATTTGAAGAGGGGAGAACAGAGAGAGAGAGAAAATTCAGAAACTATTGCAAAAGGATCCTTGCAATGACTGACGGTCAATATATTTTATGTGGAAGAGAAAGTGGCAACATTGTGAGCATGTACAAGTTGTCCTTCCTTGAATAGTAACCTTTTTCCTGTTCTGATTGTCTCACATGTCAGAAAAGCCCCACTCTTCCCACCCCTCCTTGCCCCACTTATATCTCATTTGAAAAAAATACACAGGCAGCCACGTTCTGTTGGAGTGCTTTATTTAAAAGGAAAACAATATATGCATTTGGGTCTTTTATGCATCTAATCATACAAGGGAAAGCAACGAAGCATCAGAAGGGTGTGTGCCAGTGCTCCAGGGTTTCAGCTGATTATTAAGGAGAAGTTTCAAGTTTGTACAAGTGTCTTTCTTCTCCTTCTGGGAGGAAGATAGAGAAAGACAAGAAGGGCCTGGGAGGCCAGATCCTGGTTGCAAGGAATGCAGTGGACAGCACACGCAAGGAAGACAATGAGAAGAAGATAGGAGAGGAGAGCTATGAATCTGGAAATAAACAAACCACAGAAAGAAAAGAAAAGCAGAAGGGGAAAAGAGAGAGAGGGAGAGAGAACAACATGAAGGAGGAATACCACTCAGAAAGAATGTGTTGCCTTGTATAATTCTGCACCATCACTTTCAAGGAAAAAGGAAAGAAATGCTTACCTTCAGCCTCTATCGAGCAGAATAGAAGAGCTGCACACAGGGCAGCAATTGCTATGGCAGAGAGCCTTATCTTCATTGCTGCTGTTTTGGATCACAACCACATGAAGGATTCTATGAGGAGAAAAAGAGGAGACATAAAATCAGCAGATTGCCAAAACTTAAAAAGTGAGTAGAGAGAATAGAGAGTGAAGTACAGCAGAGTCTCGCTTATCCAACCTTCACTCATCCAACGTTCTATATCATCCAACGCAGTCTGCCTCCCGCCCGGATACACAACTATTTCAATACATTGCAATGTTTTGGTGCTAAATTTGTAATTACAGTAATTACTATATAACGTGACCATGTATTGAACTGCTTTTTCTGTCAATTTGTTGTAAATGGTGCTTAATTTGTAAAATCATAATATAATTTGATATTTAATAGGCTTTTCCTTAATCCTTCCTGATTATCCAACATTTTCACTTATCCAACATTCTGCCAGCCTGTTTATGTTGGACTCTACTGTAACAACAGAGAGGAAGAGAAAACTAGAAATTGCTTTATTTGCCCAAGGCCATCTTCTTTCCAATACTCTCTCTCTTACACACACACACACACACACACACACACACAAAAGAATATGAGACTGCACAACTGGGGTGGGTAACCACATCCTTCCAGATGGTGTTTAGCTTTAATTTTGCCCTTTTCTCTAAAAGTGGTCTTCATGATAACTTGGGGGGGGGGGGGTTACTGATGCATAAAGGTAAAGGTTTCCCTTGACATTAAGTCTAGTCAAGTCCAACTCTGGGAGGTCTCATGTCTCCACCGTCAGCAGAGTGGCGTTTTTCCACCTTCGCCAGGTGAGGAAGCTGGCCCCCTAATTGTCCCATCGCGACCTAGTCACAGTGGTCCAAGCCACGGTCATATCGAGGCTAGACTACTGTAACGCTCTGTACATTGGCCTTCCTCTGTCGGTGATCAAGCTGGTGCAGAACTCTGCAGCCCGACTCCTTGCAGGGACCTCAGTGAGCTGTCACATCACGCCAATCCTGCGCGAACTGCACTGGCTACCCGTAGAATGCCGGATCATCTTCAAAGTGTGAGTCTTGACTTTTAAGGCCTTACATGGTCTGGGGCCAGTGTACCTGCGGGACCACCTCATCCCGTATTATCCCACCAGATCTCTGTGTTCTGAAGAACATAACCTCCTGGTCATTCCTAGTCCAAAGACTTTTCGCCTGACTGCGACCCGTCGCCGGGCTTTTTCAATCGTGGCTCCAACACTTTGGAACTCATTGCCCACCGACGTTCGTGCTATTCAGAACATCCTCCCATTTAGGAAAGCCTGCAAGACTCTGTTGTTTCAGCAGGCTTTCGGGGTTGGATGAAATGCAGTCTCCCCCTGCATACCGCCATCTTGTATTATCTTCTGTTGTTGCAGTGCTTAATGTGCGATCTAGTGTGCCTTTTTATCTTTGGTTTTATTGTGGTTTTAACTTTTGCTGTATTGGCTGTTTTTATAACATGTTGTGAGTCGCCCCGAGCCATTGGGAAGGGCGGCAGACAAGTGTAAATAAATAAATAAATAAATAAATAAATAAATAGTGCTCATCTCCATTTCTAAACCGAAGAGCTGGCATTGTCCATAGATAACTCCTAGGTCATGTGGCTGGGATGACTGCACAGAGCACTGCTACCTTCCTGCCAAAGCAGTACCTATCAATCTACACACATGTGCATGTTTTCAAAACATTAGGTTGGCAGGAGTTGGGGCTAACAGCAAGAGCTCACCCCATACTGCAGATTCGAACCACCGACCTTCTGATCAGCAAGTTCTGCAGCTATGCCACCATGGCCCCTGGTGTGATGCTGATGCATACTAACTCACCCACAATTTTTTTGGGACTCTGGAGAAAAGAAATACAGTTTCCCCACAAGATGATAGAAAGGCAAGCAGTGCCACATGAATAGTATAGGGTCCTTAGGGAGGCATGGTCTGCAGCAGAAGAGGATAACAGTTACAGCTGATATTGCTGTTGTGTTCCCTCTCCTTTGGACATCCAGGGCATGGTGTTTATTTGTCCTCTATCACCCACTGCTTCCTTCCTCATCAACAACTTTACCAACCCGGGAGTCAAAAACATGGTGGCGACATTTCCTAAGTTGCAACATACAATAACAGTTAAAACAAAATGATCAAGGAGACTATGTACTTTGCACAACTAAAGCTTGTGCGCCAGCTGCGCCCATACCTTGGGAAGTCTGGCTCAGCCACGGTGGTCAACGCTCTGGTTACATTATAGACTACTGTAACGCTCTCTACGTGGGGTTGCCTCTGAAAACTCTGCACAACTCCCTTGTTGCGCCAGCTCCACTGGCTGCCAATTAGCTTCCAAGCACAATTCAAAGTGCTGGTTTTAACCTACTAAACACTATACGGTTCTGGCCCAGTTTACCTGTCCGAACATATTCTTCCCTGTGAACCATCAAGACTATTAAGATCTTCTGAGGGTAGGGCTGCTCTCAGTCCTGCTACTTTCGCAATTGCGTCTGGCGGGAACAAGAGACAGGGCCTTCTCTGTGGTGGCCCCTCGGCTATGGAACTCTCTCCCGATTGAAATCAGATCTGCCCCCTTCCTCCTGTCCTTTAGGAGGCTAGTGAAATCCTGACTATGGAGTGAAGCATTCCCAGAATAATGGCTGAGGCCGGCCATAAAACAAAGTTATTGACCACGCATATGGACTGAGTTGCGCATGATTTTATCTTGGCTATTTGGCTTATTTGTAATTTTATTCTATATGTATTTCAATCTTTTGTTGTCATATAATTTTTTAGATTGTATTATTGCATTGAATCCTTGCTGTGAGCCGGTCTGAGTCCCTCTACGGAGATCAAGAAGATCGGGATATAAAAGTTTTAAATAAATAAATAAATATGAAATGAAACACATATTAATAATCCCAAAATGTATGCAACATTATGCTGCTAGAAGACCTTTTTTAAAAAACTGTTTCAACACTGCCACACATATTCCAGCAAAGGTGAAATACAGTTGCTGCTAATCAATCTTCCTTCGCTGCTATGACCACTTTTTAAAAGTCTGATACATGAGGTTTAAATGCAGCATGTCTCTTTGTTCCATGCAGGCAACAGCAGCAGGAGCAGTGGTCAAAATTGCTTCAGGCAGACAGTGTGATCATGGAAGTGGTGTGGAATTTCATCCTTTCCTTCACCCCTGCTGCTCCAAAGGAAATGCAGAAGCAAAGACTATGCTCCAGTGATGGCTAATTCAGAAGTCGCTTCCCGCACCGTTCCACACTTTCAGCCTTGCACTGACTCAAACCTGGTGCCTTATTCAGTTGGGATTCTATTTGGCCCCTTTCTCACAACTGTTGAAACACTTAGTTACAAATGACTTGTCTCGGTATAGTAAGGATGCTGAAGTAAATGAATTTTAAAAAACTGATCTGCCCACAAAAATCCAACTTCTCAGATCCCATTTCCCCTCTCTACAAAGTCTGGGACAAATTGTACACTAGACTAGGGGATGCGGCAAACCACTGAAATATGAGACTTGGTTGAGTAGCACCCTGATGTAGCCAGACCACTTTTGTTCATACACTTGGGGTGAAAAAACAACTCCAGAATGTAAACTGGGGGAAGGAGAGTAGGCAACAATAGTTAACATCTATTGAGAAATAAACACAATTAGCTGCAACTCTGGAGCAATCCTACTGAAATTATTTAACTGTACATAAACTAGCCCCACTCTGGGGAAAAGGCACTGGTTTCCAGCATGCCTTGGAAATATGTGGGATGTAGTACATGATGTAGGATTCAGCATCCTTAAAATCAGTATTTCTCAGCCTTCCTAATGCCGCAGCCCCTTAATACAGTTCCTCATGTTGTGTTGACCGCTAGCCATACAATTATTTTTGTTGGTACTTCACAACTGTAATTTTGCTACTGTTATGAATCGTAATGTAAATATCTGATATGCAGGATGTATTTTCATTCACTAGACCAAATTTGGCACAGATACCCGACACGTCCAAATTTGAATACTGGTGAGGTTGGAAGGGAATTGGTTTTGTCATTTGGGAGTTGTAGTTTCTGGAATTTGTAGATAACCCACAATCAAGGAGCATTCTGAACTCCACCAATGATAGAATTGAACCAAACTTGGCCCACAGAACTCCCATGACCAACAGAAAATGCTGGAAGGGTTTGGTGGGAATTGACCTTGAGTTTTGGAGTTGTAGTTCACCCACATCCAGAGAGAACTGTGGACTCAAACAAAGATAGATCTGGACCAAACTTGGCATGAATATTCAACATGCCCAAATGTGAACAGTAGTAAAGTTGAGGGAAATAGACCTTGACATTTGGGAATTTTAGTTGCTGGGATTTATAGTTCACCTACAATCAAAGAGCATTCTGAACCCCACCAACGATAGAATTGTTCCAAACTTCCCACACAGAACCACCATTCCTTGAAATGACTCAGTGGCACGAGCCTCTCTCCAACCTCACACACTCTCCCTCAACAGCACATGCACGCCACATTGCAATGCGCCAAATACACCAGAAATAACCCTGAGAGGCTGGCCAATCACAGCAGAGGAGGGCTTCTCATGGGAGGATTTGCCACCTGTTTTTAAAAAGGCTGAGAGATCTTCAGCCTTCTCTGCCAAAGAGGCTCCTAAGACCATCAGATATATATGTATTATTTGATGACCTCTCTGAAAACCCCTCGCAACCCCGGGGGTCCTGACACCCAGGTTGAGAAATACTGCATTAGCCAGTCTCTTGCAGGTTTCCAGGAAAGAAAAAAGAACAGTTGCAGACAATGGGAACAAATGGGGTTCTAGTCCCTGGCATATAGTCTGTCCAATCCAGATCAAGTGATGCTTCCTAATGCTACTTGCAATAGTACTGCTTTTTAATACATGATGCATTTTTAAAAGCAGTAACACTGACATATTTAAAAGCATACTGCATAATGCTTTTAAATATGGTGTGTACTATGTATTTAAAAGCAGCAATAAGAGTAACAAAATATACTTCGGGGCACAAAGATCTTAGTACATGCTGTTCATGAAAGTTGTTTTCAACTGCTCCCTCAAGGCCCGTTGGCCACAATCCAGTACAATACTCTTATACCCTTGTGATTAGTGCTATAATCCAAGACACACTCCATTGGTAATAATTCATATCACTGAGTTTTTGATGAATAAAAAGCCAATAGCACCAGGCTAATCTCATGCCTATGGACAGTGGGGCCTTGAACCAAATTTCTTTGGCAAAACAGGCAGGGACAAGTGACCAAACCAATGTGGAACTAGATGGCACCCCCCCCCCCCTTGAATTCAGACAGTATGTCAGTCAAAGCATGTCAATAAGAGCTCACTGGGAAGTGTTTATATTGGAGCAGAAACTCAGAAAATGAAAGGTGTATCTACACTAACAAAGTAGTATAGTTTGATACCACTTTAACTTTCATGACTCAACGCTATGGAATGATAGGATGTGTAGTTCGGTGAGCACTACCACTCTTTGGATTCCAAAAAAGTTAAAGTAGTGTCAGAATGCATTAATTCTATAGTGTAGACCAGGCCTGGGAAAACTTTGGGCCTCCAGGTGTTTTGGATTTCCACTCCCACAATTCCTAACAGCCTCAGATCCCTTCCTTTTCCCTCTCAGTAGGAAAAGGAAAGGGCCTGAAACGTTAGGAATTGTGAGAGTTGAAGTCCAAAACACTTGGAGGACCAAAGTTTGACCAGGCCTGGTATAAACTGATTTCCCTCCCTGTGGATACCAAGGTTTTCTCCTTTTAATGCTGAAGTAATATGCGGGAGCCAATAGAGAGGGAGACAGAAGGGTGAAAAGGTTTTTAGGGGAGCAGAGACTACGAAGTCTTTACATCATCCAGATTATAGAAGGGGGTGTCTAACATTCAGTGTAAAGGATGCACCCAATAATAATAATAATAATCTTTATTTATACCCCTACACCATCTCCCCAACGGGGACTCGGGGCGGCTTACATGAGGCCAAGCCCAACAGTGCATTACCATAAAATAATACAATACAAAACACAAAAAGCAACACGATAAGGTAAATAAATCATAAAATGCAATAAACTATATAAAATAATACAACAAGATAAAACATTCAGACACAATAACAATGTTTCGTTGATTTTATATATATATATATATAACACACACACACCCTAGTTTCAGCATGCCTTTTGACACAGCTGATAACATTTTTAAAAGAGAGAATGTGCCTGTAACTAAGCAAAAAAATTAAATTAACAGAGCGCTGCCAAAACCAAACCACAGAGAATCACAGCTGGCTAGAAATCATTAGGTGATTAACAGCTCGAGGATAAATTGTTCTGTCTTATTTAAATTTTGTTCGGAAAAAAATCCCAACCAGCTATCCAAACCCAAAGAAAGAATTAATCATAATGTGAAAACTGACAAGAATCGACAATGCCTTCCTGGTTTCCATCCAACAGCAGACACTCCAGAGGAGATACATATGACGGATTTTAAATTACTGCTTTTTGCAAGAGGTCAACACACATGTGCAAGCACATACACATAAACACAAAGAGTAAATAAGATATAAAGGTCATTCAACCATATCAGCAATCCCTGGCGCCTTCCACCCTTACATTCCAACATTCGGTTTCTAACTTCTTATATGAAAATGCTCAAACTGCAGGAACAAACAAACAAACATAGAATTGGAAGAGACCTCGTGGGCCATCCAGTCCAGCCTCCTGCCAAGAAGCAAGAAAATTGTATTCAAAGCACCCCAGAGAGATGACCATCCAGGCTTTGTTTAAAAACCTCCAAATAAGGAGTCTCCACCACACTCAATGGCACAGAGTTCCACTGCTGAACAGCTCTCACAGTCAGGAAGTTCTTCCTAATGTTCAGGTGGGATCTCCTTTCCTGTAGGTTGAAGCTATTGTTCTGCATCCTAGGCTCAAGGGCAGCAGAAAACAAGCTTGCTCCCTCCTCCCTATGACTTCACATATTTACACATGGCCATCATGTCTCCCCTCAGCCTTCTCTTCTGCAGGCTAAACATACTCAGCTCTTTAAGCCGCTCCTCATAGGGATTGTTTTCCAGACCCTTAATCACTTTAGTCGTATCCTGGAAACGGGTCCAGAAGACCATCCACAGTGCAGAATTATAACAGTTTGACACCACTTTAACTCCATCCTGGGATTTATAGTTTGTTGTGGCACCTCGGACAGAGAAGGGCAAATATTTCACAAAAATATAAATCCCTGAACTCCAAAGCATTGATCCACAGCAGTTAATGTGGTGTCAAACTTTTACCATTCTAACGTGAAGACATAAGCTAGAATAGATGCAGTTTGACACCACTTTGTCTCAATCCTACAGGTTTGTGTGAATTGCAGTTTTATAAACTATTTATCCTCCTGCCTCAACAAGCCACAACTTCCATTATTCCCTATAATTGAACTCATTTAAATGGTGTCAAACGGCGCGTTCTTTCTACTGGTAAAATATGGTTACCAGTATTTTAATGCTCTAAAATCAGGACAGTAAATAAAGAACATCACTCAGAAATCAGAGGAATTCCAGACATGAAACAATCAGGGCGAGGTAATCATCTCCCAACAAAGGATCCCCAGGCATTAACCAACCAAGCTTTGAAGTTGCAAGGCCATTTAATCCTAATCAAGATGACCAACTGCAACATTCACACTTGCCTCAAGCAGATAAGAGTTCTTTCTCTCACCCTGGACATTATTTCACAGATATACTGTATAAACTCCACTGGCCTAGTTTCCAACAGACCTCACAACCTCTGAGGATGCCTGCCATAGATGTGGGCAAAACATCAGGAGAGAATGCTTCCAGACCATGGCCATGCAGCCCAACTCACAACAACCCAGTGATTGTGGCTATGAAAGCCTTCGATTACGCATTCAACATAAGATAGGTTCTGCAGATTTGTTCTTAAGTTGAATTTGTATTTAACTTGGGGGGAAATACATTTTAAGTGTAATATAAGCTATGGATAGCACAGGGAAGGGTTAACACTCCTGGGATGTTTGTTTTGCTTTCTGTGCAAATTCCACTGTCCCTGTGATAATGGGATTTTGAAACATATGGCTTGTTGTGGAAACAAGGATTGGTGCTAAAGCTTCAGTGGAGACACCTTTCCCCCACGGTAATAACTCTTCCAGGAGTGAATTTCTCTTCCTAGGGATAGATTTCTCTCACTTCCTGTTGTCTCGTGTTTAACTATGAGTCGTTTGGAAGCCGAGGACTTCCCGTAGTGAAAAAAAGGACGGGAGGGGGAAAACTCCAGGGTGGGTCAAGGGATGTCTTGCGTGGGCTTAGGGCGCCTCCTTGTGGACAGAAAAGAACAGCAAGAGATGGCCAAAGAGACAAGATTACTTTCTCACTGCCTGGGATATGCCACAGACTGTATATAAACCTCATTTGCCTCGTAATCCCCTCCCAACAAAGGATCCCCCAGGCAGCAACCAACCAGGCTTTGACACTGCAAGGCCATTAAATCAAGATGACCAACTGCAACATTCACACTTGCCTCAGACAGGAGTCCTTTCTCTCACCCTGGACATTATTCCACAGAAATATAAACCTCACTTGCCTAGTTTCCAACAGACCTCACAACCTCTGAGGATGCCTGCCCAGAAAACTCGCAGCAACCCAATGGAGAAAGAGTTAAGAATCCTTTCTTCTCCTCCCGCCATTCTGGAATTCCTTCCTTCTCCCAACCTCCTTCCTTTGACACATACACACAAACCTACTTCAGATTCCTCACCACGATCTCATTGACGTTGTTGCTGTCCGAGGCAAGATTTCAACTGATTTTTCCCCTTTATACGCTTTTTCTCAACGTGGCAGCAGAGCCACGTCGAGGATCTCAATCAGAGGAGTCATTTCGCGCACAAGAAGGACAGCAAACAGTCATCACAACCATTCAAAGGAAGAGTGACATCGGTAGGAAGATCTCAGAGCTTTCCCGAAATGAGAAAATCTATTATTGTGCATCTTTCCAAGCCTTGAAATGAGGAGAAAGAGACATATAAGGAGCTCCAAGGGAGGGCGCAGGGAGGGCGCAGAGGACGGGAAAGAGGTCCTTCCTCTGCCAACCCGGCATAAATCACACTGAAAAGCCGCAGGGGCTTGTTGGCTATTCCTATCAGGAGGTAAACGGGGTTTAGGGATTGCTTCGACCGCTCAGAGCAACACGAAGGAAGCCACGGTTAGTCCAGTGAGACTAAACCCAGGCATGGGCCAACTTAGGCCCTCCGTCCAGATGTTTGGGACTTCCAACTCCCACCATTCCCAACAGCTTCAGGCCCCTTCCTTAAGCGGATGGGGGGGGGGAGGAAAGGGACTGAGGCTGTTGGGAATGGTGGGAGTTGGAAGTCCGAAACACTTTAGGGAGGGCCCAAGTTTGCCCGTGTCTGCTATACCTGCCTCTCTCTCTCTCCCTCTCTCTCCCTCTCTCTCCCTCTCTCCCTCCCTTTCTCTCTCTCTCTCTCTCTCTCTCTCTCTCTCTCTCTCTCTCTCTCTCCTCTCTAGGTATCTATCTCTCTTTCTCCCTCATCTATGCCAGGCATCCTCAGAGGCTGAGCAACATTCAAAAAGCAGGGGAATTCCAGACAAGAATCAATCAGCGAACACCTCCCAACAAAGGATCCCCTCAGGTAGCAACCAGCCAGGCTTTGAAGCTGCAAAGCCAGTCCATGCTAATCAACGTGGTCAGTTTGTCCATGGTGGGAGAAAGAACTCTTTTCTGCTTGAGGAATGTATGCATGTTGCCACCTTGGTTAGCATTTAATGGCCTTGCAGCTTCAAAGCCTGACTGGTTGCTGCCTGGGGGATCCTTTGTTGGGTAGGTGTTAGCTTGTTGCTGCCTGGGGGGAATCCTTTGTTGAGTGTTAACTGGCAGACAAGAGTCCTTTCTCCCACCCTGGACACTCCACAGATATAGAAACCCCACTCGCCTAGTTTGCAACAGACCTCACAACCTCTGAGGATGCCTGTCATAAAAGTGGGCGAACCGTCAGGAGAGAATGCCTCCATTTTTAAAGCACCCTTCTTTCTGTTGGTTTCCCATCCAAGCTCCAGCCAGGGCTGACCCTGCGTAGTCACTAAGACCAGTCAAGAGCTGAGGCCTGCTGGGCAGTGAGATCCCTCTCCCTGCATTCATGGTTCCTCACACATCTTTCAGGCGCAAAGGGAAGGACGTGTCTCATCCATTTCACCCTGGTAGGAGTTCCCAGTGGCGCAACGGGTTCAACCCTTGTGTCGGTCCATCAACGGTTTGAATCCGGGGAGAGTGGGCTGAGCTCCCTCTGGCAGCTCCAGCTCCCCATGCGGGGACATGAGAGAAGCCTCCCACAAGGATGGTAAAACATCAAAACATCGGGTCAACGTCCCCTGGGCAACGTCCTTGCAGTTTCTCTCACACCAGAAGCGACTTGCAGTTCTCAAGTTGCTCCAGGGGGTATCCTTGCAGACAGCTAGTTATCTCACACCAGAAGCGACTTGCAGTTTCTCAAGTCGCTCCTGGGAACGTCCTTGCAGACGGTCAAGTCTCTCACACCAGAAGCGCTCCTGGGAATCCTTGCAGACGGTCAAGTCTCTCACACCAGAAGCGATTTGCAGTTTCTCAAGTCGCTCCTGGGAACGTCCTTGCAGACGGTCAAGTCTCTCACACCAGGAGCCCAATTCCCTCACACCAGAAGTAACTTGCAGTTTCTCAAGTCGCTCCTGGGAACATCCTTGCAGACATTCAAGTCTCTCACACCAGGAGCCCAATTCCCTCACACCAGAAGCGACTTGCAGTTTCTCAAGTCGCTCCTGGGAACGTCCTTGCAGACGGTCAAGTCTCTCACACCAGGAGCCCAATTCCCTCACACCAGAAGCGACTTGCAGTTTTCTCAAGTCGTTCCAGGGAGCATTCTTCCGGACAGCCAGTTCCCTCACACCAGAAGCGGCTAGCAGTTTCTCAAGTCATTCCAGGCAATATTCTTACAGACGGCCAGTCCTGTGACACCAGAAGCGACTTGCAGTTTCTCAAGTCGCTCCTGGGAACGTTCTTGCAGACGGCCAATTCTCTCACACCAGAAGCGGCTAGCAGTTTCTGAAGTCGCTCCTGACACACATACACACACAAAATCTCGCCCTGGTCGCATCCCAGTTGAAGGCACCCGCACTTTGGACTGCCAATGACAAAGGCGCATCTAATCCCATCCCTAGCTCAGGGCGTTTTGCACTTCGGCTGCCCGTTTGCGAAGGCAAGGAGGCGCATCTGGGTCGCAAAGAAGCCTGCAAAGGAGATGGAGGCGCACACAGAGACAGACCTTTCTTTCAGGGGAGACAGAGGGAGGCCAGTCCTGGGGGGCAGAAGAGCCCCTTCCTTCCTTCCTTCCTTTCCTCTCTCCTCCTTAGGGTGAGGCTGAGGCTCAGGCTGGTAGGGGCGTCCCTTCCTTCCTTCCTTCCCTCCGTCCTCGCCTTCTCGGAGTGGGAAGCGCCTCTGGCCAGCCGCGCTCCTTAAGAGAGACGGGGAGAGAGGGGCTGCTCCCGACTGGGCGCTCGTAAGCGGTTACGAAACGGCGGCGGCGGAGGGAAGGAAAGGTGGACGCCTGCCACCGAGGAGGAGGAGGATGGCCCACGCGCGCCTCCAGCGAAAGGGGAATCTCTCTCTCTCTCCTTCTGGAAAGTGGCGCATTCCTCGGCGCATTCCTAAGGCATGAGGAGTCCCCCCATCAGCTCTGGAGAGAGATGATGAAGAGGAGAAGGAGGGAGGAAGGGGGGGCAAAAGGGGGCAGGAGGGGACGCCCAGCCAAGAACACACGTCTCTCCCTTTCCTTTCCCTTCTCTCTCAATCCCTCTTTCTCTCTTTTGGAGCCAAGCGGCAGCCTTGGCGGAGGCCAGTGCCAAAAGGGAGCCGCGCTAGTGGACGCCCCGAAGGAGACTCCCTGCTGCATGCAGCCTTCTCCTATTCCTCGATGGAGAAGCTTAATTCAAGGCGACCAAGCAGGCGGATTGGGATCATAATTGGGAATTTGGGGAGGGGGCACAGGAAAGCCACCGAAGCAGGCGCCCAGCTTATGGCTTTGGATAATAATGGGTCTGGATCCAAGCTACTTTAGGATCCAGCCACAGATGCAGGCGAAACGTCAGGAGAAAATGCTGCTAGAGCACAGCCATACGACTCAGAAACCAGCAACACGACACCCCAATGATTCCGGCTGTGAAAGCCTTTCCACAAAGCTTCCAGAGGAAAACCCAAAGCTGGTGGGCCACTCCAGAATGGAATGGGGATTCAGCATGGCTCTTCTTATGTTCTTATGTTCTTAGAGAAGCGTGGGCAAACTTGGGCCCTTCCCTCCAGGTGTTTTGGACTTCAACTCCCACCATTCCTAACAGGCCCAAGTTTGCCCATGTCTGGTTTAGGGGCATCTCTTTCAGGGAATAGATGCGCCTGTGCATTAGATAACGCAAATCTATCTCATATTCCTCTTATTCATCCATATGCATATATAGGCAGTTCCCCAGTTATGAACAAGATTTGTTTTGCTGTAGAAACAAGGATTGGTGATAAAACTTCAGTGGAGACACCTTTTCCTCATGAAAACACTTTCAGGAGTGATTTGCCCTTTCTAGGGTGAATTTGTATTTAGCTTTGGATACCATAGGGAAGGGTTAAGATTTGGCTTGCTATGGAAAAAAGGATTGGCGCTTCCGTGGAGAGATTCCTTTTCCCCATGAAAACTCTTCCAGGAGTGAATTTCCCTTCCTAGCGGGAGATTTCTCTCACTTCCTGTGGTCCACATCCCGTTCGTAACTATGAGTCGTTTGTTCGTAAATCGGGGACACATACTCTCTCTCTCTCTTTCTGTGTGTGTGGATCAGGCATGGGCAAACGTCAGCCCTCCAGGTATTTTGAACTTCATCTCCCACAATTCCTAATAGCCTACTGGCTGTGACAGACAGACACACACACACACATATAAACACAATCCCTGAAAGATAGTATATAATACACACAAACACACATCTCCTGAAAAAAGGAGATATATCTTTCAGGGAATGTGTGTTTATGTTTTATACACACACATATTACATCTTATATTGCCCTTGTATATATAATGAATTCACACAAACCCTGCATCCCCTGAAATAAAGTAAGCGACATTCACCACCACCATCCCCCCTTCAAAAAAAAGAAAGGAAAACCAATCAGGGGCCAGTTAACATCTCCCAAACAGAGGATTCCTTCAGGCAACAACAGCCAGGCTACCTGTATGCAGATACTCTCACTGATTGACTTTGCAGCTTCATGGCCACTCAGTGCTAGTATTTCAGCTTGCTAATTGCAACATCCACACTTACAAGGATTCTTTCTCCCACTGGTATATTTCCACTTGATTCACCACCAACAGAACCTGTTAAGATGCCAGCCATAGATGCAGGCGAAATGTCAGGAGAGAATGCTGCAGGAGCATGCCCCCCCCCCCCCAAACCTCAAAGTGATTCCGCATGAAAGCCTTGGACAACACAACGTATGAGCTCCTGCCTGGTTTTTGTGCTTCCCTTCCAAGCAAAGAGAATCTCCATCTGTGTTTGTGTGCGACATCTGTCTATCTACTACACACACATAATAGGCACATCAACGCCCATTCCCTTCACTCTCAGCTCTCCCGGGGAAGGGTTTTGGGGTGGGGTGGATTAGGAAGTGCATGTTTGTGCCCTCTAATAGAATACACACACATGTATGCATATAATGAATACACACACGAACTCTCTCAGAGGAAGGCAAAGGCAACCTTTCCCACTGAACTACCCTGCCTTGATATCCTGGGCTGTGTGGAAGAAGGACCCAAAGCCGCCTCTTCCCTAAGGAAACCCAATGAAATCCATGCCGTGGCCATATAAATCGGCTTGGAAGTCCACACACAAGCAGCTCTTTCGCTTTGTGCCTTTAGAGGGGGCTTCCTTTCCACCAAAGGGCGAGAGATTGGGCTGTTCTCGTTGGGAAAGGACACACATCCTCGCTTCCAGTTTACAACTCTGGCCCCTTCCACACAGCTGAATGAAACCCCACATTATCTTCTTTGAACTGGGATATAGGGCAGTGTGGACTCAACCCAGTTGTGGGATTTTCTGCCTTGATATTCCGGGTTATAAAGCTGTGTGGAAACGCCCCCAGGTCAACCCCGCTGGGAAGGGCGGGGCCTTCAACAGCTTGAGTGCTTAATTCGCGTTAATTGCGAATTGACGGCAGAAGCGCCGCTCCTCATCCCCAGCAACCTTTTCCCGCTTTTTCCCTCCACACCCAAAACACCGCACGTGGATGTTTTGGGCGGGAAAAGCCCTGCCTGACTGAAAAGCCCTGCCTAACACCTCCAAACAAAGGATGCCCCAGGCAGCAACCAGCCAGACTTTGAAGCTGCAAAGCCATGCAATGCTAGTCAAAGTGGCCAGTTTTCCAGGGTGTGAAGGTTGCCACCTTGATTCGCATTTAATGGCCTTGCAGCTTCAAAGCCTAGCTGATTACTTCTCTCTCTCTCTCTCTCTCCCTCCTCTCTATCTCTCTTTTTCTCTTGTCTATGCCCAGGGGCGGACCAAGCTTTTCCCGGGGGGTACGGCAGAAAAAAATTTGCGCCCCCCGCCCAGTGCACGTGCGCCAATTTGCGCACGTGCACTGGCTCCAAAGTGGGAGCCAGTACACATGCGCCAACCTTTTCGTGCATGCGCAAAAAGGTCCGCGCATGCAGAAGCACGGCCGGAGCGCCCCGGGCTGCCTATCAAAGGCAGGCTGCGGGGCCGGCGGAGGAGGCCTGGCCTCCCGGGTGATGTCGCCCCTCCCCGGTGACGTCGCCCTACGCGCCTGCTTCCTCCGCCTAATGGACGAACCGGCCTTGTCTATGCCAGGCATCCTCAGAGGCTGAGCAACATTCAAAAAGCAGGGGAATTCCAGACAAGAATCAATCAGTTAACACCTCCCAACAAAGGATTCCCCCAGGCAGCAACCAGTGAGGCTTTGAAGCTGCAAAGCCATGCAATGTTAGCCAAAGTGGCCAGTTGTCTAAGGTGGGAGAAAGAACCCTTTTCTGCTTGAGGCAAGTGTGAAGGTTGCTACCTTGATTAGTATTTAATGGCCTTGCAGCTTCAAAGCCTCATTGGTTGCTGTTTGGGAGAATCCTTTCTTAGTAAGTGTTAGCTGGTTACTGCCTAGAGGAATCCTTTGTTGAGTGTTAACTGGCAGACAAGAGTTCTTTCTCCCACCCTGGACATCCCACAGATATAGAAACCCCACTTGCCTAGTTTACAACAAACCTCACAACCTCTGAGGATGCCTGCCATAGATGTGGGTGAAACATTAGGAGAGAATGCTTCTGGAACATGGGCCTAAAGCTGTTAGGAATGGTGGGAGTTGGAGTCCAAAACACTTGGAAGACCGAACTTTGTCCATGCCTGCTGTAGAATGTATGCAGTTTGTCACCACTTGAACTGTCATGGGTCAATGCTACTGAATCATAGGATTTGCAGTCTGTCTTCTGCTGAAGAGTAAGGGTGCCTTCAGCAAACGACAACTCTAATTAACCCATGGCAGTTCAAATTGGGTCAAACTGCATTCGTTCTACACCTCAGATGCACCCAAATAGGGCTAAATGGGCAAGGGAGGGGAGAGTAGACGCTGCTCATTCCCACACCAAGAGCCAGCATGGAGGAGTGATCTGGGCCTTGTGAAATGGTTCTGGGTTCAAATTCCCATTCGGCCAATAAAAACTGCATCACCTTGGGCAAGCCACACACTCTCAGCCTCACACATCTGAACAAACCAAAAAAGCTCCCAGATAGGTTTGTCTTAAGTCCACCATAAGTCAGACACAACTTGAACGGACTCAGCAGCAACAACAACAACAACAAACATTGGCAGAAGAAGAAGAAACAAGCTGGAGCATCAAAGCACTGGGATGCTGTGAGTTTTCCAGGCTGTATGGCCATGTTCCAGAAGCATTCTCTCCTGACATTTCGCCCACATCTATGGCAGGCATCCTCAGAGGTTGTGAGGTCTGTTGGAAACTAGGCAAGTGGGGTTCCTATATCTGTGAAATAATGTCCAGGGTGGGAGAAAGAACTCTTGTCTGTTGGAGGCAAATGTGAATGTTGCAAATAGCCACCTTGATTTCCTCCACTCAAGTGGCTGAGGGGGGAAAGGAAAAGGCTTGAGACTGTTGGGAATTGTGAGAGTTGAAGTTCAAAACACCTGGAAGCCCGAAGTTTGCCCAGGCCTGAGGTAGAAAATGGAAAACTGTTGAAGACAACAGCCTTCTTAGAGGCTTAGGAGAAGTTCTCACCATGGAAGAAAGATATGGAAGCAGACCAAAAGATTATCTAACCCAGCATCCTGTTACCATTGTAACCCAACCAGATGCCTAAGGGGCGCTCATCTGAAGAAGGGCCACCTCTGCTCTTAATACAGTTTGCACTCTGTACCCGCTGATTCTGCATCCACGGAGTCAACTTGAAAATACCCCCCCCCCCCCACAGAAATTCAAAGAACCACGCATACAAATTGGAATTTTATATAAGTGGCTCCCATTTGACACCACTGCATGTCACTGCACATCCACAGATTTTTGTATCCAGATTTTGGTAACTGAACCTCATCGGATACCAAGCAAGAGGCCACTATAGAGTCTGAACCACTTTCAAACTAGACTTGTCTAAATGATCCTTCAAGAAGGTAATGGGGCTAAAAGCACTGTCCCTATCATATGGGCTTCATTCATTGTTTCTTATACTGAACAGAGGACTATAAGTCAGGCACATTTACCAGGAAACACTCAATACCTTTTTTTTTCATCTCAGGAGCGACTTGAGAAACTGTATTCCACCTTTCTCAGGCTGTAGGTGACTCAAGGTGGTGAACAGGGTAAAATTCAATGCTTACAATATCATAAATGCAATTAAAAACATAACATATATTAAAAACGAAACAAATCAATAAAATATACATTCATAGTGTCTCCTTGTTAAAAACGTTGTCCGAACTCATTGTCTAGTCATTCCATTTTCCTATGCTATTTGTATATAGATTCCTATATGGTGAGGCTGGATGGGAATCGGGACCCCTGGGCGGGTCATGAGGGGGTGTCAGAGAGGTTGTCAGAGACCATTAAAAAACCACAGGATTTTCTGTTGGTCATGAGAGTTCTGCATGGGAAGTTTGGCCCAATTCTATCATTGGTGGGGTTCAGAATGCTCTTTGATTAAGGGTGAACTATAAATCCCAGCAACTACAACTCCCAAATATCAAGATCTATTTTCCTCAAACTCCACCAGTGTTCACATTTTGGTATATTGCGTATCCATGCCAAGTTTGGTCCAGATCCACAATTGTTTGGGTCCACAGTGCTCTCTGGATGTAGGTGTACTACAACTCCAAAACTCAAGGACAATGCCCACCAAACCCTTCCAGTATTTTCTGTTGGTTATGGGAGTTCCGTGTGCCAAGTTTGGTTCAATTCCATCATTGGTGGAGTTCAGAAAGCTCTTTGATTGTAGATGAACTATAAATCCCAGCAACTACAACTCCCAAATGACAAAACCAACCCCTTTCCCAACCCCACCAGTATTCAAATTTGGGCATATTGGGTATTTGTGCCAAATTTGGTCCAGTGAATGAAAATACATCCTGCATAGCAGATAATTACAGTACAACTCAATTTTTTTTACTTTATTTATATTCCGCTCTTCTCACCCCGAAGGAGACTCAGAGTGGATTACAGGTACACATACTTAGCAGACAATCCCTGCCATTTCCACATACACACATATAGACGAACAGAGGCAAACTCTGGCCACCAGGGGGAGCTGACACTCCTCATCTCTCAGTGTTCCCAGCGTCCCTTGTTGTTCCTTCCACATTCCTCAGCATTTCTGGAGTTCTTTAACTCATAACAGTAGCAACATTACAGTTGTGAAGTAGCAACGAAAATAATGTTATGGTTGGGGGTCACCACAGCATGAGGAGCTGTATTAAGGGGTCGCGGCATCAGGAAGGTTGAGAACCACTGCCTTAGGGTGTCTTCCAACTCTATGATTCTGTGTAAGTAAGAGCCATGGAGTTGGTAGAGCAGTTTGAATGTTAGACTGATGACATTCCTGATGGAGCGATTTGAATGTGAAGAGTCTTGAGACTCAGCCATGGAAAGGCAACCCACTGAGTGATCTTAGGCAAATCACACTCTTTTAAACTCAGGGGAAACTAAAGGCAACCTCTTTCTAAGAAAACCCAGTGATATTTCACCGTAGGGTTGCCATAAGTCATAAAGGAGCTGAAGGCGCACAACAAGACAACAACAACTAGGAAAGCTGATATTGGGCCCCTGGCCAAAATTTCCTTCTCCCAGCAATGGACACAGAAAAGGCTCCTTGCATCTTGCAAACCAGAAATTAGATCATAGAATCAATAGAGTTGGAAGAGACCATTGGGGCCATCCAGTCCAAACCCCCTGCCAAGAAGCAGGACAATCGTGTTCAAAGTTCCCCTGACAGACGACCATCCAGCCCTCTGCTTAAAAGCCTCCAAAGAAGGAGCCTCCACCACACTTCGGGGCAGAGAGTTCCACTGCTGAACCGCTCTCCCAGTCGAAAGATCGTCGATGCTGCCAATCATCCAGAGATCTCCCTTCTTGAAACACCTTACCTGTATGGAAGAGGATGGAGCCACAGGGATGGCAAATGATGGTCTGTACCCCCCCTCCCCACCCCTTCTACCTTTTATATGTTTTCATAGCAGTCAGACAGGTGCCCTAGGCCAGATCCATCCCCAAAAGGCTGAGCCACATCCCGGCAGCGCAAGGGCGGTGAAAGAGACAGACGAGACCCTCCTCTCTTCACAAGCATCCCAATTCCTCTAGTCTCCCGCCTCGACATTCAAAGCACCCACGTACACGCTCCTGGGGTAGATCCTTGGCTTGGCGTGGCTCCTGGAGGTCCTTATTGGGTAGGACACTCGGGCATCTTCTTCACTGGCTAGATCCAGAGACGGTCCCGCAGCTCCCCCCAAAAAACGCAACTATATCCTTGGAGCGGTCAGAGTGGGTTTTCCCTGCGTGGAGTGAGCTCTCCTGGTGTAAAAGGCTTCCCTTTTAACCCTCCCACCACAGTCCAGCCTCTCCGCCAAAGAATGAGAGCGTGGGAGGGGAGAGCGCGCAGCACCAGTCTCATTTATTGTCCGGCAGCGCGCCCTAGCGACGCTTCGTGGTATTGCAGCCACATCATTGAGTCCCTCAAGTCGAGCGCCTTTTCGAGAGGAAATGGCTTTACCACCTTTCCAGCTAGATTTCCTTCACCGTAATATTTTACTGGTTCATTTTTTTTACAGATGTGAGAACTTCACTAGAGAGGTACAGTTAAGTCTGGGTTGTTGTTATTTTTGGCACAGCTGTTGCATTTCTGCAACCAGCACATGCATTATTAGACGGATTGTATTTTTTATGGCAGGACTGCAGGAGTAGAAGTCTTTCTAAAAGGGGCCATGAGTGAGTTATAGCATTAATCAAACGAAGAGATAATTTTCAAGGTCAAGATTGCCTCTCCTCCCCATATTCTTTTGCCCTTTCAGACAATAGTCCTCAAAGGGATTTTATATTTGGTCAAATTAACAAATTAGGAAGCTCTACACCATAATTATAACACTACTAGCCATCCCTCGCCACGTGTTGCTGTGGCCAGTCTGTGTATATGTGTTGTGTGTAATGTGTATGTGTATTGGACCTCACGGCAGCGTTTGACACAGTCGACCACAATCTTTTGACCCACCGCCTGGCCATGGCTGGAGTGAGGGGGGCAGCTCTTAAATGGCTGACCTCCTTCCTCCACCAGCGGTCTCAGCGTGTGAGGAGGGGTGGGGTGGTCTCCGAGTGCTCCCCATTAGTTTGTGGAGTCCCGCAGGGGGCCATCCTTTCCCCTCTGTTATTTAACATCTACATGCAGCCGCTTGCACAGCTGGTGCGGAGTTATGGGCTGGAGTGTCACCAGTACGCTGATGACACCCAGCTCATCCTGAGGATGGAGGGCAGGCCTGGATCTGTCCCAGATAATTTCCAGCTCTGCCTCGAAGCCGTTACTGGATGGCTGCGAGCCAGTAGGTTGAGAGTGAATCCGGCGAAGACGGAGATCTTGTGGCTAGGTCGCCCGGGTGGTGGGGATGTCCAGCTTCCGACCCTGGACGGTGCGGCGTTATGCCCATCGTCTTCCGTCAAGAGCCTGGGGGTCCATTTGGACTCCCAGCTGACCATGGAGGCCCAGGTCTCTGCAGTCAGCAAGAGTGCGTTCTTCCATCTGAGACAGGCAAGGAGGCTGGCCCCCTATCTCTCCCGGAACGACCTGGCCACGATGATCCAAGCCACTGTCATCTCGAGGCTAGATTACTGCAACGCACTTTACGTTGGCCTTCCTCTGTCAGCGACCCGGAGGCTCAAGCTGGTGCAGAACACTGCCGCCCGCTCCTGTCTGGCTCGCCAGCAGGTTGCCACATAACATCCATATTGCAGGATCTGCACTGGCTGCCAATTGAGCACCGGATCGCCTTCAAAGTGTTGGTTCTTACCTTCAAGGCCTTGCACGGTCTGGGGCCAGCGTATCTAAGGGAACGTCTCGCCCCATATTGCCCTTTGAGATCACTACGGTCGGAGGACTCCAACCTTCTAGAGGTGCCCTCGGTGAAACTTGCTAGGCTGACATCAACTCGCCGGAGGGCGTTCTCTGTCATAGCACCCACGCTGTGGAACGCCCTCCCGGCCAAAACACGGGCCATTAAGGACCTGCTCCCATTTAGAAGGGCCTGTAAAACCCATCTTTTTAAGCAGGCCTTCGATGGGTAGGTCCTGCCCATATGCCGCCATCTGTTCACTCACTTTGTTAGACGATATGTCGTACTACTGTTTTAATTGCTCCTGTTTTAATTTTGCTGTTTTTACTGTTTTTAACTGTATGCATTTAATTGTATGTATTTTGCTGTGCCTTGTGGCTACTGTGAGCCGCTGCGAGCCCCCGGGAGTCGGCGGCATAGAAGCCGAAATAATAAATAAAATAATAAATATATATGTGGTTTTGCGCAAGCATAGTAATTTTTTTAAAAGTTGCTTTTAAAGTCTCTTCCACTGTTTTTCAGTGCTTTTATGAATGATGGTCACTCGTTGGCCTGATAGGTGTATTGTGTCCAAGTTTGGTATCAATTCGTCCAATGGTTTTTGGACGACCATTACATTTTTATTTATATAGATTAGCTATCCCCTGCCATGCATTGTGTTTTGTGTGTGTATATATGTGTGTATATATTTGTGTATATGTGTTTATATGTGTGTTTGTGTATACAGGTATATGTGGTTTTGCACATGCATTGTTATATTGGGTTTTTGGTTGTGTATATGTGTATGTTTGTATATATATGTGTGTGTGTGTGTGGTTTTGCGCATAAGTTGTAATGCATTTTTTTGTTTTTGGCATTTTAAGTCTCTTCCATTGTCTTTTTCAGTGTTTTTATGAGTGATGGTCACTTGTTGGCCTGATAGCTGTATTGTGTCCAAATTTGGTGTCAATTTGTCCATTGGTTTTTGAGTTATGTTAATCCCACAAACAAACATTACATTTTTATTTATATAGATTAACCTACCATGGCTCCACTCTATGAAATCCATGGATTTACACTTTATTTATTTATTTATTTACATCATTTATATTCTGCCCTTCTCACCCCACAGGGAACTCATGGCAGATCACAATGCACATATACAAGCAAACATTCAATGCCATAGACATACAACATATATAGACAGACAACGAGCTACACAATTGGTCGAGAGCTCACCCCGACCCTGGCAGGCCTCGAACTCATGACCTTCTGGTCAGTAGAGATCTTATGGAGCTGACTCCCAGCCAGCTGTGCCACATTCCCGGTGCAGAAGAGCATTTACTTTCTCAACTAGGGAGCTCCAAGTAGGTAAAGGTTTTCCAGTCATGTCTGACTCTGAGGGTTGCTGCTCATCTCCATTTCTAAACAGAAGAGCCAAGGTTGTCCATAAACACCTCCAAGATCATGTGGCCAGCATGATTCCATGGAGCACCGTTACCTTCCCGCCGTTGATATAACATTTGCATGTTTTTGAACTGTTAGGTTGGCAGAAGCTGGGGCTAACAGCGGGAGCTCACGGCACTCCTCGGATACGAACCTGCGGCCTTTCGGTCAGCAAGTTCAGCAGCTCAGATCTTTAATCCACTGCACCACCGGGGGCTCCAGCATAAAGGTTTGGAGCTCCAACCAAACTACAAAACTAAGGATTCTATAGGATGTTGCCATGGTAGTTAAAGTGGAATAACAGTGCTATATTTGTGTAATGTGAAAGGGCCTCTGGTCAAATCATTAATCCATCTTGTTCAGTGTTGTTAGGATTCGAATGGCAAAAGAATGTGTTTTCATTCCCTTCAACAAGTCTGAGATTTAACCTGCGCCCTATTGCATGAAAAGTATGTGCTCTTTAATAGAGACCATTCTCAAACGGTTTGAGGCCTTGTGTACTAGGCCTTAATGTATTAATATTGCAGTTATCTGCAAGCTAAGCAACCGATAGATTGAGCCTCAGGATACCCATACACAACGCATGCACACACACATATAAAAAAATATCTCCCAATCGTGCATATATGGTTTTGGCAATACAATGGAGCATCTTAAACTTGACATAATTTAGGGCTCAGCTCCTCATACTGTAGTTATAAGCAAATCCTTTTTTTCCTTTGAAGGAGGAAGATGTTATTTGTCCCATACCTATAATAATATTATGGACATTACAACAATTGATAGATATGTGTTGTCAAAGACTTTCGTGGTCGGAATCAGACATGAAACAATTGTTCCAGATATGGAACAATCAGGGCCAGCTAATACCTCCCAATAAAGGATTCCCTCATACAGGAAGCAACCAGGCTTTGAAGCTGCAAAGCCACTAATCAAGGTGGCCAATTGCAACATTCACACTTGCCTCCAGCAGACAAGAGTTCCACAGATACATAAACCCCATTTTTCTAGTTTCCAACAGACCTCACAACCTCTGAGGATGCCTGCCATAGATGTGGGCAAAACCTCAGGAGAGAATGCTTCTGGAACATGGCCATACGGCCCGGAAAACTCACAGCAACCCAGATCGATCAAGCGATAGATAGATACTGTAGATAAGAACTATACCTAATGTGTTTCTAGAACACATGGTTGTTTTTCCCCCCTTGTGTGGGTTGTACTGGTTACAATTAATAAAGCCCTACATGGCTCAGGTCTAGGTTATCTGAAACTCTGGAAATCTCTCCCTAGCAATGATGCTCAGTTGGGACTTTCGTTGCTCTCTTTTCAGCAGCAGGCAAAGGGCTTCCTTTTCAAACAGCCCTTCAGTGTCTAACCTAGGCATGAGCAAACTTCAGCCCTCCAGGTGTTTTGGACTTCAATTCCCTCAAAGAACTATGATTTTATTTATTTATTTATTTATTTATTAAACCTATATGCTGCTTTAACTGAAACATGGGATCCAAAAAGGCTCATACCATATATTATATCAACACAGCAAACAACAACAGCCGGTAGGCTGTTAGGAATTGTGGGAGTGGAAGCCCAAAACACCTGGAGGGCCAAAGTTTGCCCATGCCTGGTCAAACCTGATCAGGGTTGTTCAATGAGTATTGGTTTCAATTATTTTAAAATTATTTATTGCTTGCTTGTTTGTTTCGTATTCCCGATTGGTTTGTTGTTGTTGTTTGCTGTGTTGATATAATGTATGGCATGAGCCTCTTTGGATCCCATGTTTAAGTTAAAGCAGTATATAGGTTTAATAAATAAATAAATAAATAATATGATAGTTATTTGAGGAAAAGATGAAATCACGGCATCATTCACAAAAGCAGGGTAAGAATAAATAATACTTAGGGAAAAAGAATATCATCAGTTCTTTATTCAATCTCAACCTGAACTATAAACATGGGTTGGTATCCTGCTCAATATTTTTGTCATTGTGATTTGATTTCTGATCAAGTGAAGGTTAGTTGTGACATTGCACAATGCTCATTCTTTTGGGTGGGGCGTAACGACATATCAACCGTTCTGGGACCATTGTGCAAATGGACCCAACCGCAAGGTCATTGCAACATGGGCCTCATTGTCAAATGAGCATCTGTGTACTATAAGATCCCATTGTGCAATGGCCACCTAAACAATGTTGGACTGGTTGCTCAACAGAAACTTCAGTTGTGCAATGAGACACAGTACAGGATGCCCTGATATGCATGCTCATCATTACAATTCACTTGATGGATTGTATTGCCTGTTAGAGGTGTAGATAAGGAATTATAAAGTTATGAACATTAGGCTCTGAGCTTGGGGTGCATCTATGATGTAGAACTAGTCCATTTTGATGCCACATTCACTGCCATGGCTCAATACTATAGAATCCTGGGAGTTGTACTTGGTGAGGCATCAGTAGTCTTGGCAAAGAAGGTGAAAGGTATTTTAAAACTACAACCCCCAGGTTTGCATTGCCTTGAGCCAGGGCAGTTAAAGTGGTGTCAGAACTGCTTTAATTATACAGTGTAGATGAACCTCAGTAAAAGATTTGGACTGTAGGTAAGGTGCCAGGAGTAGAAATGTGCATTCATTTGTATAAAGCAGCAACACTACCCAAAATAGAGGATGGTGATCAGGGCCGTAGCCAGGATTTTGATTCGGGGGGCTGAGTTTGGTTCGGGGGGGGGGCTGAGACTGGGTGGAAGAGGGTCTACCCTAGCAAACCTTTTGAATTGTTATCCCAATAACCCCATGAATGTGGGATATAATGAGCATGGTGATAAGATCATGATATGAATAAACATAACAGTTTAAATAATGTACCAGTAAGGCCTTTTCGCGGACCACCCTGAGAATTTGGGGGGGGGCTGAAGCCTCCTTAGCCCCCCCCCTGGCTACATGCCTGATGGTGATGAATGCTGGGAGTTGCAGTCCAACAACATCTGGAAAATCTAATAATTCCCACCTCAACACAAAACCATGAGACTGAATGAAACAAAATGGGAAAGATGGAAGATAATGTGAAGGGATCATGGGGGGAATGAATATGGGCAATATTAAAGAGGTAAAGGAGGATAGTTGCATGGCCAGAAGACCTCAGATATTATTTTAGCCCATATTACTTCCTTTGTGGGAGCCCCCGGTGGTGAAGTGGGTTAAACAGCTGAGCTGCTAAACTTGTTGACGGAAAGCTTACACACTGGAATCCAGGGAGCGGTATGAGCTTCCACTGTCAGCCCCAGCTTCTGCCAACCTAGCAGTTTGAAAACATGGAAATGTGAGTAAATCAGTAGGTACCACTCCAGCAGGAAGGTAACAGTGCTCCATGCAATCATGCTGGCCATATGACCTTAGAGGTGTCGATGGACAATGTCAGTTCTTCAACATAGAAATGGAGATGAGCACCAACCCCGAGTTGGACACGACTGAACTTAATGTCAGGGGGAAAGCTTTACCTTTACTTCTTCCTTTGTAGTTCGATATTGGGTAAAGTTGAAGAGAAATAAAACGAGGCAGCATATGAATGACAGGCCAGCCAGAATGAGAACAGTTCAGTTTTATGGGGAGGAGGGGTATTCTTGAAGCAAAGGTTTCCTGGTTTCAGGTATGCTTGTACTATTTTAGAAAGGAATAATGAAGCATTGTCCAGATCATACGTGCTTTAACATTTCCAGACACCTTGGGGAAATGAGTCAACTACTCATAGGAACATACCACACATTCAGCTGTCTGGTAATCCTGAAATGCACTTACCAGAACCTGTGTTTTACTCAGTAATAAATTACAGAATGGCCTTGAACTACTGGATTTTTCAGTCCCTTTATATCTCTTTGGAACTGGCGCAATCTGGCTTTAGGCCAGGACATGACACCGAGACAGCCTTGGTCACCTTAGTTGATGGTCTACACCGGGAGCTAGACAGGGGGAGTGTGTCCCTGTTGGTTCTGATGGACCTCTCAGCGGCCTTCGATATCATCGACCATGGTATCCTTCTGGGACGCCTTGCAGGAATGGGCCTTTGAGGCATTCCCTAGAGGATCGTACGCAGAAGGTGTTGTTGGGGGACAACTGCTCGACCTCACAACCATTGTGTTGTGGGGTCCCCCAGGGTTCTATATTGTCCCCTATGTTGTTTAACATCTACATGAAGCCGCTGGGGGAGATCATCCGGAGTTTCGGGGTACGGTGTTATCTGTACGCAGATGACGTCCAACTCTGTCACTCATTCCCACCTGCTACTAAGGATTGAACCGGTGCTTGGCTGCTGTGACAATCTGGATGAGGGCGAACAAATTGAAATTGAATCCAGACAAAACAGAGGTACTCCTGGTCAGTCGCAAGGCCATACAGGGCATATGGTTACAGCCTGTGCTTGACAGGTTTACACTCCCCCTGAAGGCGCAGGTTCACAGCTTGGGAGTGATCCTGGACTCATCGCTGAGCCTGGAACCCCAGGTTTCAGCAGTGACCAGGGGAGCTTTTGCACAGTTAAAACTCGTGCGCCAGCTGTGCCCGTACCTTGGGAAGTCTGACTTGGCCAAAGTGGTCCACACTCTGGTTACATCCCGTATAGATTATTGTAATGTGTTCTACATGGGGTTGCCTTTGAAAACTGCTCGGAAGCTTCAACTGGTGCAGCGTGTGGCAGCCAGGTTGCTAACAGGAGCGGCACTTAGGGAGCAGACAACTTCGCAGTTGCGTCAGCTCCACTGGCTGCCAGTTTGTTACTAGGCACAATTCAAAGTGCTGGCTTTAGCCTATAAAGCCCTAAATGGTTCCGGCCCAGCTTATCTACCTGAATGCATCTCTCCCTCCAAACCCACCAGAGGCTTGAGATCGTCAGGGGAGGCCCTGCTCTCAATCCCGCTGGCCTAAAAAGCACATCTGGCGGGGACGAGGGACAGGGCCTTCTCTGTGGTGGCCCCTTGGCTGTGGAACTCCCTGCCCAGGGATATCAGATCGGCCCCCTCCCTCCTAACCTTTAGAAAAAAACTGAAAACTTGGCTCTTTGAGCAAGCTTTTGGAGCTTCAGCTTAATCTGATAAACTTGAATTGGAAACAATTAAGACGACAGAACGAATAAGGACTGAATAAGATGACATAGTTTTTTAATTTTTTGTTGTTCATTGTTTTATTGTTTTGATATTTTTTATGTTTTTACATTTGGTGCAATGTAATGTTTTTATTCTATTGATATGTGTATTTATATGGCATCGAATTGTGCCAACTGTTCGCCGCCCTGAGTCAACTCTGGGCTGATATGGGCGGGGTAGAAATTATGTAAATAAATAAATATTAGCATGAACACTACAAAATGCTTCATGAAAACTAATATCTTCCGACTTCTTTTACTTTAAGATAGTCAGTTTCAGTTCACAAAAAGGACGTGTGTACCTACCGGCTGTTAGGAATTGTGGGTGTTGAAGTCCAAAACATATGGAGAGGCAAAATTTGCCCATGCCTGGTCTGACTATCACATACAATGATTAGGTTTTTAAAAAATGCTTATTGTATTACAAAATTCTGCATTTTGGATTTATATACTGATTCAAGGCACTGAGGGAAGGGAAAAGTTATTGTTTTATTTATTTCCTACCACAATGTTATAGCTTTGGAAATATTGTGGCAAATCCACCTGAAAACATGTTTGGCCAAGAACCTATTTTATTTTGCACTTCCAAAATTAAATGTGGATCCCGTGCAATTTGTATATGGAAATCCAGGCATTTGCTACATGTTTATGATCTGATTTGTACAACAAAAATATGAATGTGGTAAGTCTGTACTTTGCAAACTAATGTGATCTTGTTACATTAGTAAAAGGAAAGATAATTCTGAAGGTACACAGCTCAAGATTCCAACATTTTATTAATGCCAAGTGTCCTCCTCAGTCAGCTATAGTGAGGAGGAAGCAGGCTTGTTTTCCGCTGCCCCGGGGACTAGGACGCGGAACAATGGCTTCAAACTACAGGAAAGGAGATTCCACCTGAACATTAGGAAGAACTTCCTAGCTGTGAGAACTGTTCAGCAGTGGAACTCTCTGCCCAGGAGTGTGGCGGAGTCTCATACAGTTGTCAAGTTGCTATATACCTGAATTCCAAACTCAACCTATTTGTGTGTGTTTCTAATATAATCATGCTATTTCTATTAGAACATTGAAATCTTACAAGCCTATAATTATTCTCCATCTGCGTTGAGTTGCATATCTTAACTGTAACCAAGCAAACCCCTCCTTTTGTTTGAGATACTGAGATTGGAGGGATTTCATTCCAAGGGACTAGCATGGGGGTACCATGATTCAAAGGGGCAATTCCAGTGAGGAAATAGCTTTTGTCAGTGGTACAGACAAGTCAAGTGTGATACGGGATTCAGATCTTGTTTTTACATAACTATCCCAAATTCCATCCTTTTCCTTTCCCAAAAACGTTACCATCTGTACACTTGACTAAGCAAACACACCTGTGGCTAGGATATATCTTTGTATAATTAAGCTTAATCTTATTTGTAGCAAAACATGGAATTCTGCACTAAGTAGATTCTAACGTAGCTAAACTTATTTGACATCACTAAAAACTATTTGGTTCTGTTTACTGTATGCCCTAAGTGAACTTTGAGTACACACTGTGCTGTTCAAAAGGCATTCCTGCAATGTACAAACATTCACCAAACTCTACTCTGTCTGTATTTTGGATAAGGAGGTCAGTCTGCAATCCTACAGCACATATGTAGAATAAAGTTGCTTAACTTCAAAGGATCTTTTTCCCCTAGCCCTGGGCCCCATATAGTGTTTACCAGTAAGGCTATCCATAAGATGCTCAAAAAGGGATCAAAATGACCCCATCGTTTTCCTTACTGTTTGATAAACAGTCTGAGAATATTTATTTGCATCCCCACCGCGAAATAAAGAGACCAAACACAAGGTGTGGAGAAATAAATGGTACATTTATTGACTTAATTAGAAAATTGGTAATTGAGCTATGTAACTAGTTGTGTGTGGAGCCCCTGGTGGTGCAGTGGGTTAAAGTGCTGAGCTCCTGAGCTTGTTGACTGAAAAGTCACAGGTTCGATTCCTGGGAGTGGAATGAGCTTCTGCTGTCAGCCCCAGCTTCTGCCAACCTAGCAGTTGGAAAACATGCAAATGTGAGTAGATCAATAGGTACTGCTCTGGCGGGAAGGTAACAGCACTCCTTGCAGTTATGCCGGCCACATGACCTTGGAGGTATCTACGGACAACACCGGCTCTTTGGCTTAGAAATGGAGATTAGCACCACACCCCAGAGTCGGACACGACTGGACTTAATGTCAGGGGAAAAACTTTTACCTAACTAGTTGTGTGGGGAGCACTGCAACATGGGTAATGGTGTGGGGCCAAATATCATTCTCAGACTACCTGCCAAGCCAACCACTGGGCGAAACACCTGACCCCAGGGGCACTCCACATTGATGGGAAAGTCGTCCCCCCCCCCCCAAGCCATAAAGCCCCATAAGAGAGAGGCAACCCCCACAAAGAATATATTTTGGGGAACCCCTAAGCCATAAAGCCTACAGAGATAAAACCCAAAGTCCTCCTTCACCCCAAAATCAAGGGGTGGCAAGGTATACGCCGATCCAAGTTCTCCCCCCCCCCCCCATTTCCTGACAGTGATACTTAGTTATGACAGCCCTAGCCATTTAAATTCCTTACTCCCTGCAGCTTCAATATGGGATAGACGGGGGGGGGGGCTTTCTGAAGAGGGAAAAAATTCCACCTGGCCCTAGCGCAACCAGTTTTATTCATATTGAACTGTGGGTGGAAGGGTGGGTTGCGCTGCTGTATGTCAGTCTGTTCAGCCTGTGATTGTGTCTGATGTTCATGCTGATGTTTATGATGGGAATTATATTCATGATGGCAGTGGGGATGATGTTCCTGATGGTAGGCCTGGGTCTGTTGGCATTGGGGATGAAAATTTGCTTGGGTCTGAGTTAAGCTCAGATGAGAGGCCTGAGCTGTCTCGGGAAGATTCACAGGGCCACATTCTTGGGAGAGACCCTTCACAGCTTTTCTCAGAGCAACTGTCTGGAAATTATTTGTTAGGTGCAGAAGTTAATGAGGGAGAAGATAATGAAAGCTTGGACAGAAACAAAGTTTTAGTAAACAGAGGCAAAGTTTTCAGAGAATGAGATGATCAGTTCGTCTACAGCAAAAGAGAGATAGCAAACCTTATCTGGTGGGAAGGTCAAGAGAAAAGCTTTCCTTTCAGTTTGGTGATCTGAAATGGCTTTATAATGATTCATGGGAGAGAGTTGCCTCAGTTGGGTTAGCATTGTTATTTTATCATGGTCTTGGTTTCAAGTGCTCTTAGTTTCATGGGTTTTTTTCCAGGCTTAAGATTTGTCTGTGAGATCTTCCTTCCGTCTTGTTTCATGGATTCAAGTGCCTAGTTTCATGGGTTTTTATGTATTCATGGATTTTGTTTTCTTTTGAAGCTTATGCACTATTTTATATATTGGACCTTTATTGTTTTTTGCTATTTTTTACTACTTTGCCTACATATATTCTTCAATAAACTACTTGCTGATTTTACCAAGCTGGCGTGGTGTTTAAGGTCAGAGGTGTTCCTGCTCAGGTATACAACATGTGCTGCAGGAAGGCCGAATGCAGAGGAAAAGGTTCCAAGCATTTCAGATAACAAATACTCAACCTGTATTAGCTTTTTAGAGAGAGAGAATATACTATTTGCTTATATTCCTTTGGTAAAGAAAAAGAGAATGCAGTTATTCAGGATAACAATTGTAGAATTCTGTATTTATTTTGCAAATTACACTAATGGATTATTGCACTGAAATATGCAACTTATTTTTAGTTAACATTTTGAGATTTCCAGCATCTCAGTTATGTGAAAAATCATGCTCTGTTCCTTTTTCAAAATTGAGTAATTCATGAAGTCTTGTCTATGGATGACTATGTGCTCAATCACATTCACCTAGCAGTAAAACCCACTGAACTCCTCAGGACTTACTCGTGAATGAATAAATATAGGATTTTCTTTATGACTTTTGGTGAGTATGCCTGTCCATCTTGGTTAGTATACCTGTTCATCATTAGTAGTCCTCTCACCATGTACTAACCAGGAGCCACCCTGCCTAGCTTCCAAGATCAGACAGAATCTGGTGCCTTTAGAGCAGTGTTTCTCAACCAGTGTGCCGTGGCACACTAGTGTGCCGTGAGCAATCATCAGGTGTGCCGCGAGAAAAGCTCTCTGCCCCCCTTCCTTCCCCCCTCCTCCTGCCGAACTCCTGCTGCTTGGGAGAGGAGGAGGAAGGGACGGGCGGTGGCGAAGAAAAAGAAGATGGGACCGGGGCTCCTTCAGTCGTTTCCCCAATCAGCCTCCAATTTGCCATGACTCCCGCCATGACTCTCGCCCCTTGCTTGTTGAAGCCGCGTGGAGGAGGAGCCCCGCCTACTGAAGCCTGTCCACCGCTCATGCTCCTCCTCTGTGAGAGAGCTGAAGCCGGGGGAAGGGGGGGATGACGCAGCCTGTCTCCACCCCCTCCCCCTGGCTTTAGCACTCCCACAGCTTCGCCAGCCTTGGGGGGGGGGCAGTGCCAAGCCAGCGATGGCAGAGCCAGCACAATGCTGGCTTGCCCCCTCAAAGCTGGCAAAGCTGTGGGAGAACTGACGCCGGGGGAGGGGGCGGGGCATGACGCGGCCTGGCTCCGCCCCTCCCCGGGCTTCAGCGCTCCCACAGCTTTGCCAGCCTTGAGGGGGCAGTGCCAAGCCAGCGGTGGCAGAGCCAGCACAATGCTGACTTGGCACTGCCCCCTCAAGGCTGACGAAGATGTGGGAGAGCTGAAGCCGGGGGAGGGGGCGGGGCATGGTGTGGCCTGGCTCCTCCCCTGGCTTCGGCACTCCCAGCAGCTGCTCCCAGCAGGCCACCATCCCCCAGCCATTCTTTACTGTGTTAGAGTCATTTTGTGTCATTTTGGTTGGTGGTGTGCCACCAGATTTTTTTAATGTTAAAAGTGTGCCGCGGCTCAAAAAAGGTTGGGAAACACTGCTTTAGAGTATTTAGACCCTTCAAAATTACTCTAGCCCTGAGTAAATTTAGACTCATGATGTCATATTTTGAAAACAATTTCAAGGGATCCTTGATATCAGCTCAGGGGATCACAGAACATGAAGAACTACCAGCAACTTCATAAAAAATCATAACTTCACTGAACCATGCTGTTATCTTTTAGTAAGAGAGCTCCACCACAGAACTCCCAAAAAGATAAGCCAAAACAACACATTTCTGCTGTATCTCTGTATTTACGTGGTTTCTAAAAAGAGAACATTGAGGAAATGATAACTGTTGGCATGGCTCCGGCAAAGCTCCATTTTTCCATTCAACACAGATTAGTAAATTATTTTAGTCATATATTTCCATTTATAAATAAGATGAGAAAGAATAGATATGATATGTAGAGTCAATATTTCCATTAATAAAAACTTTGCCAATGTTTTATTTATCAGTGACAGAAGGAAAAATCATAACATGACCGAACTTGACAATGATCCATTGGGGACTTTTAAAGCTTGTTAGACAAAAACATGAAAACCAACATCTAGTACTGCATCTCTTTCCATTTGAAGAACGTTCTGGCAAGTACCTTATCTAATCTTATCAATTCCCTCTTTCTCCTTCTTCCCACCAAAAGTCACCACTACCCCAGGATACAAATGGAACTGTTCCCAGGAACCCTGTCTCTAAAACATTGTTTTTCACAAAAACTTCCTTACTCCTTATTCCTTTCTGCTCAAAATGATCAAGAGCTACAGGAACAAAAATGGCTTCCCAAGACTAGGTTATTCAAAGAGAGTTTTCTTTCGTGTCTTCAGGAATAATCCATTAACCTGTTGTCTCTGGCAATTGTCTTGATTTGTACTTTCCCAGGCTACCTTTTAGACAGGATTGTTCAGGCATGGGTTGTGGGACATAATTAGTTTCTCCTTTAGAAGTATGAAACTCAATTTTGGATCAGTCCTGATTGACATCTTTGTCTTATCTAATTTATTCCCAGGTATCCAGTGAAGTTACCCTTTCAAACAGATTGGAGCAGCAATCCTGTACCCAATTTCTTGGGAGTGAGCCCATTAAAGTCATTGGATCTTTCTATCTTCTAAGCCGGGCTCTTCCAGACAGGGCCTATATCTCAGGATCTGATCCCAGGTTTTCTGCATTGCCTAGATTATATGAGTCTGCACTGCCATATGATCTGAGATAAACAGAAAACCTGGGATCAGATCCTGGGGGCCTGTCTGGAAGGGCCCTAAGTAGATAGACAGGCTTTGGCAACTGTAGCAACCCCGTTCTCATTCGTGCCTGGGGGACAGTGGGCGGCCCCGGGGGTCCCGCTTGCATTAGGGCCACTTGGGGATGATGGGGAGATAGATGAAGGGGATGGTGAGGTAGCTGGGCCTTCATCTCCCACAGAGAGCTTGGAATGGGATGATGGCTGGCCCGATGGGTATGAAAGCTGGGAAAGTCAGGCTGACACTGAGAGTGCTGATTCAGATAATCTGTATGAGAGACCAGGTGGTTTCGGTTCGCAAGAAAGGGTCAGGGAGATAGTGGAGGATGAGCCCATGGAAGCTGAAAGGGAGTTTGGCTCTCACGAAGATAGCGACCCAGGTGCTGGGAGGCAAGGACAGAGCTTTGATAGGAGACGGAACATTGAGTCCAGTAGGAGGGAATGGCACCGAATCCTAGAGCTAACAACAATAGTTCAACACAAAATATGCATTCAAAAGTTCATTTTATATATTCAAAACATCATATAGCAGTGGCAATCATATTCTATAACTATAAGCATCCATCACAATACCGTGTCCAGGGTACAGCTGGGACAACACAATGTCTATAAGGAGTGAATCTCAGTAAGTCCAGTCCGTGCACCTTGGGGTCAATCGTCCAAAGCTCAATTCGAGCATAACACAGGTAAAGGGATGCGTGGAAGTAATCCAAAACCATAGACCGCAATGAACCGGAGCCAGTCAATCCAAGGCTCCTGGAAATGAAAATAAAGCAAGCCGACGGAAGAATATCCACACACAATCGGGGCCGCTGAATTCCGTTTCGTGGTCTTTTTCAAAGGCTAGATATCCATCAATATGGTTCCAGTCCTGGAAGATTACAATATATACATAATATACAGCATAGTGGGAACAATACATAACCTGAGGAAATCATAATATAAGCGAAATCGCTATACATACCAAAGTAAAGGAGAATCCAACTGCATTACATCTAGTGCGGTGACCAGTTAAGGTGATATACCACATAATACATACACATTAAATACATTATCCTAAATTAGGAGAGAATGCAAATTGACCGGCTCATTAAGGCCAAAAGGTAATTCTGAATTTAATTTGATTGTCCATGAAACTTCAAGCACGGAGCACCTGGGAGAGGTTTCCGTGTGGGGGAACGAAAGGCTTTTCTAACACCATTAGTTTTAAAGACGCAGGGGAGTGATTGCTGTTGATGCAATGTTGGTAGAAAGGAATTTCAGTGCTTCCATTATTTATTTTGCTACTGTGCTCAATAAATCTTTGTTTAAGTTTTCTAGTAGACATCCCCACGTAGGTTCTAGGGCAGCCGCAGGAAATCGCGTACACGATTCCAGACGAAGCGCAGGTAGCGAAGGATTTAACTGGAACGACATTTCATCCCAGCTCGCTGGGATGAGAGGGATTTGCCCCTCCCTGCCCTGAGGAGAGCAAAGGTTCCTGGGGAACCTTTTGGCGTGGGGCGGGGCTTTCAGTGAGGCCCCGCCCTGACAAGCCAGTCCGAGCTTGTCCAGCGTGCAGAGAGGTTGTGTTTTGCCCTCTCTGCCTGCACCCTTGGAAGAGAAGAAGAGATTGGAAAAGTAGAGAGAGGAGGAGGCTTCGGAGAAGACAGGAGAAGACAGGCGGAGAAAGGAGAAGAGAAGAGAGGGAGAAGAGAATAGGAGAGAGGAAGAGGCGAGTGGGAGCAGGGAGCGCGAAGAGGAGCGGAGCAGAGGAAGATAGGAAGATAGAAGATAGAAGTAGGAAGACGGTGAGGGAGGAAAAGCGAGAAGACCCGGGGCCGTGCGGAAGCAGTTGGAAATCAGAAGGCCAGCGAGGCGAAGCAGCGAAGCAGCGAAGCAGTGGGGACAGGGCTTGGTCAGCAGCAAAAGAAGGTCGGTGCCAGGTTAGGGGGTGAGGGGATGGGGTCTTTTTCCAGATCGCTGGCCTCTCTCTCTTCTCCCTCCATTTCTCCTCTCCCGGCGCCGCTGCTCGGGCCTGGGAGGCCGCTTTCGAGCGGCTGCCTGGGTACGGTGGCAGGGGCGGTGGAGGGCGTTTCGCCGGTGGGGGGTGTTTCGGGGCTCCCCGGGTTGGCGGGGGGGCGAGGGGGAACCTCGGGCGTGCGGGTCGTCTCTGCCCTCCCCCGCTTCCCTCCTCTCTTCCCGTTTTGGCGCGCGGCGCCGCCGCCGGTTGGGGTCCAGGTGCGGGCCGGCGGCTGCGGGCTCTCCGCGGGGGCATTCTCCTCGCCGTTGGGGCCGGAGTGGCAACCGCGCGGCGGGGAGGGCTGGGAGTCGGCCCGGCCGTCCGTGTTTCGGCCGGCCGCCATCTTGGGCCGCCATGGGCCTCGTGGGTTGTAGTGGGCGTGGGGCTGGGAGGTAGGCATCTGCCTCCTGGCCGCCATTTCGGCGGGGCCGGGAGGTAGCGACTGCCTGGGTGGTTCCCAGCGCGGCAGGGGGGCGGTGTCGGCAGCGTTTGGGGCCCATTGGGGAGGTTGGGCGGCGGTTCGCGGCCACCATTTTGTGGCGCGGCTGCCATGGTTGGCGGGGCCGCCATTTTGCGGCTTGGCCGTTAGTGTTTTGCCCGGCCGCCATTTTGGGGCGCGGCCGCCAGGGTGTGCGCGGCCGCCATTTTGCAGCTCGGCCGGCAGGGTGTGCCCGGCCGCCATTTTGTGGCGCAGCCGCCAGGGTGTGCCCGGCCGCCATTTTGCGGCTCGGCCGTTAGGGTGTGCCCGGTCGCCATTTTGGGGCATGGCCGATTTGGTTTGCCCAGCCGCCATTTTGGGGCACGGCCGCCAGTTTGGGCAGCCGCCATTTTGAGGAGCGGCTGCCATCTTGGTGGCGGGGCCGCCAGTTTGTTGCGCGGCTGCCACTTGCGTTGCGCGACCGCCTTTTTGTTGCGGGGCCGCCATTTTGTTGCCGGCCGCCACTTGCGTTGCGCGGCTGCCTTTTCGTTGCGGGGCCGCCATTTTGTTGCGCGGCCACCGTTAGTTGTGCGCCCGCCAATTTTTGCCCGGCCGCCATTTTGGTGCCCGGCCGCCGATTGTTTGCGGTGGGGGGAGATTAGGGAAGTCTATGGGTGACCCTTTGATTGCCCCCGGGGCGGGGGTAACCTGGGGGGGGGCGGGAAGCGTGGGGGTGGCTGGAAGGCCTGATGCGGTTTTGGACAGCGGAGTGAGGGGCTCCTGCGGAGTCAGGGGATGCACTGCCGTGGTTCTTAAGGGCAGGCTTGAATGCTAGTCCTCACGAGGGGCGGGTTTCTGTGGGAGTTGTTCGACGAAGGGTCAGGCGACCGCTTGGCAGCTCGACGTGGAGCACTTCTCACAGGAGCGTCCCAAGGATTCGATGGGAGAGGCCCGGCCGTTCGTGCCTTAGGGTACGGGAAGGTGCTTGGCTGACTGAGGATTGCTGACGGGGTCAGGCCACCAAGTTAGCCAGTGGCCCGGATACGGTGGCACTACGGAATCAGGGCGCTCACGGACGTGTTGTTGAATTTTTGCAGATGGAACCTAAGAAGAACGTCCCCGGCAAGAAAGGGAAGGGACCGGCTCAGAGGCCCGGAGAGAAGCCCCCACCGCCGGCGGAGGAGTCGTCGTCTGACGAGGAGGCCATGTCTTCCGGGCCCCTGGCGGCCATGATGGCCAGGATCGAGGGACTCGAGAGGCGCAGGGGGTGGCCCGTGCGGCCTGCGGAAGCGGGGGAGGCGGGTCGGGTGAGTAAGGTTCGACTCATCAAGCAGATGCTTTCCCGTCTTGCCGTTCTAGAAGCGGGCCAGGAAGCGGGGACACCGGAGGAGACCCCGGAGGGAGCGGACGCGGTGCGAGTGGAGGAGCTGGCGTGCCAGAGCCAGTTGCAGGAGCCGTGCGGCCGTGCAGAAGAGAGGGAGAGCAGTGCTGGCGTGGTGGAGGGCCGGGCGCTTGAGGCCGGGCCAGTTCGGGCGACGGAGCCGTCTGCGGTACGGGCGGCCCCGGCGGTGGCGACGTAGACGGCTGGACCAGCGCCGGAGGTTGCTGGCCCTTCGGGATACGGTAAGGAGCCCAGCCCTATTTGGCCTTGGGGGGGGGGTTCCCCGGGCTCGGGGGTGTCCTGGGGGCGCCGTGCGGAGCTTCTTCCCCGCTGGCGCCGGGTTGTAGCGCGGCTGCGGCGGGGGGAGGAGTGGTGGCTGGGTTGGGTGGCTCCCCGCGGTATTTCCTGGGGCAGCAGCGTCGGCGGGTTTGTCCCTGGGGGGGCCGCACCGGTGGCCACTGGCGGCGCGGTTTCATTGGAGGCGGCGCGAACTGGGGATATGACCCAGTTCTGGGTAACGGAACGGTGGACGGCGCCTATTCTGCCGGCCGCAACCGATGGAGTGTTAAGGGGCCATTGGCCCCCTAAAACATTGGAGAAAATCCTACTGAAAACGAGTTCGTGGATCTGTTCTCGCTGCTCTATAAAGAGCTCGAGAAGAAAGAAGGAGGAGTTAGATGAAGAGGGGAAAGAAGCTCAAGCATCGTAAGGTTGAGCAGAATTGGGAAAATTGGCTAGCGTGCTACGATTTACATGGGCATCCTGGTGGATACTCAGCCCTACAGGGCGAAATCGTTGGTGCGCTATCTCAATATCATCTATGGGGCCAAGGTCAGGTTCGTCGGGAAGGCCTCGCTTGAGTACGACCGGCGCTTTCGGGCCTTGGCGGCCTATGACCCGCGGATCCGGTGGGACCTTATTCACGAGCAGCTTTGGCTGGCCGTGATGAACGCCGCTAAGGCGGTCCCCGCGGAGCCGGCCGACAGTGGGCACCTGGTCCCAGAACACCAAGGGTGGGCAGCCCTTTCGACCGGTCGCCCAGGGAGGAGCCGCAGTCACAAAAGCAGCGACCGGTGTGCTGGGAGTTCTCCTCCCAGGGCCTGCAGCAGGAAGGTGTGCAGGTATCTGCACGCCTGTTCGACCTGCGAGGGAGTCAGCACAGGGCAAACAATGCAATAGGGGGAAGCCTTGGAGGGGAATCCCAGAGAGGATACGCCAAAGGCTTCGGCTCAGCCACCCCTTCCCCAAAGGTCCCAGCCCAGTTAAACTGGGCCCGCTAGGACAGTGGCTGAAGATTTACCCAACCGAACCGCGGCACAATATCTGTTGTCCGGGTTCACCTTCGACTTGCATTCCAGCCCTGGGTCCTAGGGCGCCATGTCTTTCTCCCAATTTAAAGTCTGTAATTGGGATGGAGGACGTGGTGCGGCAAAAATTGCCAAGGAGGTGGGGAGGGACGGGTGTTGGGTCCGTTGAGTCTCTCCCAGTTGCTAGTTTAGAGTTTCCCCGTTGGAATTGTGCCTAAGAAGGCATCGGGTGAGTATAGCCTCATTCATCATCTGTCTCTATCCAAGGGCAGCTCTGTGAATGACGCGATACGGGACGAAGTTGTGCACGGTGTACTACGTCTTTCGATGCGGCTGTGCGCATGGTAAAGCGACACGGGCCGGGAGCCGGAATTGGCTAAGTGTGATATCAAATCTGCTTTTAGATTGCTCGGTCCACTCCAGCGGATTTTGATTTGTTGGGTTTTCGGTTCGATGGCTTGTTTACATCGTCGGGCATTACCCATGGGTTGCTCTGTGTCGTGCGCCGCTTTCGAGGCGTTTAGTACCTTTTGGAATGGGCGGTCAGAACCGGCGGGCCTTTAGTGGAGTGGTCCATTATTTGGACGACTTCCTTTTGTGGGCCGTTTTTGGGTCAGGTGACTGCGAGTCATTGTTGGGCACATTCCAGCGCCTTACCTAAAGCTTGGGGTGCCCTAGCCGAGGAAAAGACTGAGGGCGGCCTCGGTTCTAACATTCCTGGGGGTGGAGTTGGATACGGTGAACCAATATTCCAGGCTGCCACCGGGGAAGGTGGCGGACCTGAAGGTCAGGATTGAGCAGTTTATGCTCAAGAAAAAGGCCACGTTGAAAGAATTCCAGGTGCTGATAGGTCACCTCAACTTTGCTTGCAAAGTGGTGGCTCCTGGCAGGGCTTTCCTGCGCAGGTTGTGTGATGCAATTTCTGGCACTGTGTTGCGCATCACCGTATCCGGTTACCAGGACATCAAATCAGATTTGGAAATTTGGCGGAGTTTCATTTCAAATTTCAATGGCATTTTTTGGCGGCAGGATTTGCTAGTAAAGGATGCCCTGAAGGTAGCTCTCGGATGCCTCGGATCTCTAGGTTTCGGAGTGTTTTTGAGGGTCAGTGGTGTGCACAACTGTGGCCTGAGGATTGGCACAGTTTGGGTGTTACATCTGATCTGACTTTTCTGGAATTCTTTCCTATTTTTGTGGCAGTGCATATCTGGACGGATAGGTTTGCCAACTCCACTGTGCATTTTTGGTGTGATAACATGGCCACGGTGCATGTTATCAACACACTTACGTCTTGGTCCAGTAGGGTAATGGGCCTGTTGCGTGCGTTTACGCTTCGTTGTTTAGAGGCGAACATATTGTTTCGGGCATTCCACATTGCAGGGCTTGATAATTCATTGGCCGACGCTCTGTCTCGTATGCAGATGGAGCGCTTCAGGCATTGGCGCCCGACGCAGAGGTCCTCCCGAAAAACATGCCAGACCATCTCTGGCTGGTTGGAGTGACGAACCAAGCGGTCGGCATGGCTCTGGCATTAGCCCCAGCTCCCGACGCGGGTACTTCAGGGCTGTCAGGGAGTTTATGAATTCAGGGAGTATTATGGTTTACCTGAGACCTTCCCTGTGCCGTATGACCACATCGCCCAGTTTTGTGTCTATCATCATAGGCGGGGTCTTGCGGCCCGTACCATTTGGGTAAAACTGTCGCGCTGGCCTATTGGTTCAGGCGCAGGGCTTGCAAGACCCGACGAATGATTTTCGCCTTCACAAGTTGATGGCTGGATGGTCCAGACAAATTGGCAGGTCTGTTGACTCCAGGGAACCCTTCACCCCTGATATCTTGAAGGGTTTGGGCCGGGTGTGGTCATCGGTGTGTGACTCCCGTTACGAGCAGGTTTTGTTCCATTCGGCTGCCCTTACCGCATTTTTGGGGCCTTTAGAATCAGTGAGTTGGTGGCTTCATCAAGGAAGACCTCTCTCACAGGGCCTTTTTACTATCTGACATTTCTTTGGATCAGGACTTTATGGCTTTAAATGTCAGATTTTCAAAAACTGATCAGGCTGGTAAGGGCTCTTTGGTCCGTTGGGGAGAGCGAGTGTCGTGGAGTTGTGTCGTGTGCGGGCCATGTCACACTATTTGGCTGGTCGTGGCATGGGTACCAGTTATCTTTTGTGCCATCTGGAGGGGACGCCACTGTCTAAATTTCAGTTTTGGGCAGTCACTAAAAAGGCCCTGAAATTATTGGGCTTGGAAGGGTGATTCGGAACCCACTCCTTCAGAATTGGCGCGGCGTCCTCTGCAGCTGCAATGGGGTATGGCACGGCAATTAGGTCCTCGGGAGGTGGCGGTCAGACGCTTAGAAAGTTTATGTTCGTAATGTTCAGTTGTAAGCGGTTTGATGTTGCCCAGTTTCTTTTCATTGCAGGTCCGATGGGATGCGCCGGGAGGCTGAAGGTCCTGATCTGCGGGCACAGCTATGTGTACTGGGCGGAGAAGGCAGGGTGTTAGAAGATTGGTGGGGGTTGGGGACAAGGTAGACACCTGCCCCCAAGTTGTGGCAGTTGGTTATTAGGGAAATTCCCTAATTGGTGTTCACCTGAAGGCATCCCATTTAGGGGTGAGGGCCAGTTAGTTAAAGCCTCACAGTGAGGTTCTGTTGTTGAGTGAGGTGGATCGGATGGCCCTGGAAGGGTGGGGGGCTAGTCTCAAGCTCGGGTGAGGTGGCCCCTTACCCTTTTCCCTGTTGTGGCTGGATCTGGTGTTTTGGCAGACCAGCCTCGGTGTTCGCCCCCAAATTTGGTTGAAGTTGATTGATTCCTAACACCCCTTGAGTTAGCGGTTAGGAATTCAATAGGTAACAATAAATGTTGCCCAAAGATTTGAATCCAAAGATACTTGTTTGTGTCATTATTGTGTTGGCTCGTTATTCGGGGTGTGGGAGGGCAAAATAACATTGTTTGTGGGGACTGTAAATCATTTTATCAGTACAGATATTAGAACACACAGAGCAATTCCCACATGGTCTGCTGCCAGGAGAAAAGTTCATTTTGATTGGTCTGATATGGTTGGCATGGGTTAGAATTTGGCTTAAGTTCCTTGTCCGCTTGTGAGCAATTATTGGAGGGCATTCCAGGCCTTTAATATTAGAAATGAGCGGCCAATATTTTTTAATGATAGATGTGTATGTTCTATTTTGAGGAGTTAGGGTCAGTGGCCAGATCACTCTTTCAGGAGACTGTCTAGTAACAGGGCGTAAGAGCATAGTTCTGTCTTTGTTGTCTGCTTTGTGGCGAGCGTTGTTTACAATGTGCGCTGGGTATCCTCTCTGAATGAAATCATTTTCCATGCGGTTTGCTTCTGCATTGTAGTCCGATAAGGAGGAACTATTGCGTTTAATTCTCAGGAACTGGGTATAGGGTAAATTATATTTGAGTTTGTAAGAGTGGTGGCTATTGAAGTGAAGGTACGAATTAGTACTCACAGGTTTTTAATAATTTCTGCATTTGAGGACGTTGTCTGCTTTGTAGACCGTGAGGTCCAGGAAATTAATGCTTTGTTCGCTAGAGGAGAAAGTAAAGGAAATATTATCATGCCAGCTGTTCATCCAATGTGTAAATTCTGGATGTGGAATGTCTTTTTTGGCCACTAGAAAAATGTCATCTATAAAACGATAATAGATATTAATATAAGAGGAATATCGCTGATGATTGGGTCCATAAATGAACTCATTCTCTAGAAAAGACATAAAAATTATAGCTAACGAAGGGGCGGCGGCCTGGCCCATAGAAATTCCTTTTTTTAATATAGTAATCAAATTCAAATTGAAAATAATTATAATCGCATAGGATATCATAAATTTCCATAAGAAAACATGTCGGAGTTAATTTCTCCGGTCTGTTTTCAAGCACATCCATCAACATGGCTCTTAAATCAGTCAAGGGGACATGGGTGTATAATGAAACAACATCAATAGTGTATAATATGTCCCCAGTCTCTATAACCCGGTTCTCAATTTTTCTCAAAAAATCAGTCGTGTCTTTTAAATACACAGGAGTGGTTTTCACAAACGGTTGAATATGGAAATTAAGGAATTTAGAGAGCGGTTCAAGGAGTCCACCACAGCATGCGAGGATTGGTCTCCCGGGAGGAGGATAAGTTTGTTTATGCGTCTTGGGTAAAATGTAGAAATTAGGCGTTTTGGGGTTACTGACGTACAAATATTCCCCCACTTGATTAGTAATATGCCCCAAGGCGACCGCTTCTTCAATAGTGTTGTGTATTACAGTAGCAAACCGCTGGGTAGGATCACTAGGAATCTTCATGTAGAAATTGGTATCATTTAATTGTCTCAAACATTCCTGTACATAGATATCTCTATCCAGAATGACAACAGAACCGCATTTATCTGCCTTTTTGATTACAATTGAAGGATTGTTTCCTAATTTATTTAATATTTCGATATCAGTGGCAGATAAATTCCCATAGGTTTTATTTTTCAAGGCATTTGCCTGATTAATTTCTCTTAAGACAGTACTCTCGAAGGCGCGCATGGCATAAGAAGTATTTGAGGGGATAAAGGAGCTTTTGGGCTTGAATTTAGCCAGGGGATTATGGTCTGAAGTATTAGGAAGAGTAGAAAAGTGTTCCTTTAGCCTGATGGTCCTGAAAAGGGTGGCGAGATCTTTGCGAATATCTAATTCATAGTTGTAAGGAGTAGTCACAAAGGAGAAGCCATGGTTTAACAGATCAATTTCTTTTTGGGATAAGGCGTACTTGGATAGATTAACCACTATGTTGGATTTTGGGGTGGCTTGGCCTTGCGAAAATTCTTCTTTTTGTTGTAGTATTGCTTCTTTCCTTGGTTCGTTAAGTTGTAAGGCTGGGGTTTGGATCCATCCGAGTCGGAGGAACGACCGCCACCTGTGGAGTCATCCGATTCCTGGGAGAAGGTAAGTCGTTTGTAAGATTGACCCGATCTGTTTGGGGGTTTGGGAATTCTGCCTTCTCTTTTATCTTTTTCGTCCCTTCGTATTTTGCCAATTTTCAAGTCTCTTAGTTCTTTATATAAGGCTTGACATTGTTGCTGGATTTTATCTAGGTCGGCTTTAGGGGGTGGGTCCGGTAAACTTTGTCTAATATTCCCAATATTAATTTTTAGTTCCTCAGCCTCACATGCTGCCCTTTGAACTATAAGGGTCATCAGGTCACGGGAACATTTTTCAGTAATTAATCTCCAGTTATTTAGGAAAGTATCATCATTAAGATAAACACCCGCAGGTAAATATACCCGCATGCCTCTCGGAATCAGGTTCTTTCGAATGTATTCGGAAAGAGCCAAGGCATTGAGTTCTACTCTGACTAGGCGCAATTCTTTTTCTTCGAGGTCTTTTAGAGAAGGGGTAGCAGTGGAGGGTCTGGCATTATTGCCCGTATCCTCATCTAAATTTAGGGACCATATATTGGTAATTTGATCAGTTTCTTGTTGGTCAAAGGATTCAATCCCATTGGTACTCATAATGACTACCGAGCCGTAGCTCGTGTACAATCTTCAAACAGAGTCAAGGTTAGATAATACTAACAACAATAGTTCAACACAAAATATGCATTCAAAAGTTCATTTTATATATTCAAAACATCATATAGCAGTGACAATCATATTCTATAACTATAAGCATCCATCACAATACCGTGTCCAGGGTACAGCTGGGACAACACAATGTCTATAAGGAGTGAATCTCAGTAAGTCCAGTCCGTGTACCTTGGGGTCAATCGTCCAAAGCTCAATTCGAGCATAACACAGGTAAAGGGATGCGTGGAAGTAATCCAAAACCATAGACTGCAATGAACCGGAGCCAGTCAATCCAAGGCTCCTGGAAATGAAAATAAAGCAAGCCGATGGAAGAATATCCACACACAATCGGGGCCGCTGAATTCCGTATCGTGGTCTTTTTCAAAGGCTAGATATCCATCAATATGGTTCCAGTCCTGGAAGATTACAATATATACATAATATACAGCATAGTGGGAACAATACATAACCCGAGGAAATCATAATATAAGCGAAATCGCTATACATACCAAAGTAAAGGAGAATCCAACCGCATTACATCTAGTGCGGTGACCAGTTAAGGTGATATACCACAGAATACATACACATTAAATACATTATCCTAAATTAGGAGGGAATGCAAATTGACCGGCTCATTAAGGCCAAAAGGTAATTCTGAGCGCCAAAGGAGCATTAGGTCCCGTAGCACAGATTGGCGCCGAAGCCTAGAGCGTCGGGGGTCTCACCAAGGGAATTAAGTATAGGATCCGTGGGAACGGATCCTCAGTTGCTCGGCCACTTCTGATTTGAAGGGAGTGAAGCGAGTGAAGATCCACGGAGCCAGGATTTGGGCTTGTGCCTTGCCAAGAAGTTTCTTGGGCCTTGATTCCTTGAACTTTGCCTTGTTTATTTGCCACGGACCAAGTCTGTTTGATCCGCATTGTTTTGCGGAACTTTTGCAAAGCTTTTGCCTTTGGATTTACCCACGAACTTTTACTATTTTGATTGAACTTTTTGATACTTTTATGGACAATTTACCTTTTCACCTGTTTTTCATTATTCAATAAATAGTTAGCTGATTACCGTCTCTGTGTGTGTGATTAAGGGGCTGGGCCGAGACCCTGCATTGTGACAGCAACATATTAATTCTTAACTAAACATGAATGGGGTGTTCTTTTCTTTACATACAGTTGGTCCTCCACATGTGCAATTTTTACTTTTGCAGATTTATTTACATCAGTTATATCCTGCCCTTCTCTATCCCGAAGGGGACTCAGAGCAGCCTTACAACTTAGGCAACAATTCGATGCCAGAAATAACATATAATAAAATAAACATTTAGATTAAAAAACCAAACATTAAAATCACGCCATCCAAAATCATAATCCGAAGCTGTTCATTTTGTCAGTTCACTATTCATTCTTTTCTTACTGCATTAAAACTTGCTATCCTAAAGCTTGGTCACATAACCACATTTTTACTTTATTTATGAAAGAAAGTAATTTTGCTAGGGAGGGAGTTCTATAGCCGAGGGGCCACAACTGACAAAGCCCTGTCTCTCGTCCCCACCAGGCACACCGGCGAAGAAGGTGGGACTGAGAGCAGTGCCTCCCCGGATGATCTTAATCTCCGAGGTGGCTCATAGAGGGAGATATGTTCAGACAGGTAAGCTGGGCTGGAATAGTTTAGGGCTTTAATATGCACAGATTCGATTAATGTGGTCTCCCTAAGAATCTTTAGGTCCTCCATCACCACTCTTTGGGCAACTTCTAGCAAATGTTGGCCATAGAATCAGACAGGAGGACCTAACAATTCCTAGAGGGTTTTTTCCTCAGGTAAAACAAATAGAGGGTTTTTTTTCTGTGCCCCTAAACCCAGCGAATGTGGAGGGATGACAGTACATACAACAAAGAGTGTACCATAGAAACCAGAAGGAGAAGGCAGCTCTTGAGTTTATATACATGGATGAAAGTTTAGGGAGGCAATAAAATGAAAGAGCGGCACATCTTTTGCAGGGTAGCTTAAAATCTAAAAATAGAGAAGCAACATCTTTGAAGTTTATGCAAACAAAGTTCCATCAGGAAGTTCATCCAAGATTAATGGCTGTTTTATGTTGGAACGGATGTTCCTCTCTCTTTCTCTTCCCAGTAAGAATTGTTTAATCTTTTTATTAGAGAAATATTTTGGAATTTCTTTTTGAATTACTGATACACAGATCAAAGATTGAATATTCACAATGACTTTCCAAATAGCCTTGTTACAAAATTACTTAACTTTTTCACATAGGGATTGTGCATGGCCAAATGAGGCTAAAACCAACAAGTTGTTGCTTCGAGGGAACTATTATGTGCATGTGGTACTTTTTGTCATGGCCTTGGGCCCATACAATAAACTATTTTGATTGAACAAGTATATCTTTTTAATGATTCTGACAGGCACTATGCACTGGCTAGTTTTATACATTTAAATATAATTTAAATGCATAGAAACCTGATATATTTTTAGTTTTCAATAAATTGCTAAATGCTTTTGTAATGTACCTTTATTGCAGAGCTTTCTTATCTTCTTTCAAGAATTTCATGTTGTCACCACAGAGCCTTTTCAGTGGTGGCTCCTCGGCTTTGGAACGACCTTCCTTATGACATCAGATCAGACCCCTTCCTCTTGACATTTTGCAAGAAGGTCAAGACCTGGCTATTTGACCGGGCATTTGCAGATGTAGTATGAAAGGTTATTCGCAGTGTATGTATACTGTATATTCTATATGGGATATTGACCCGTTGTTTTACAGTGTTTTATAATGTGTTTTTAGAGTATTTTACTGTGTTTTACAATGTTGACGTTCTGTAAGTCGCCCCGAGCCCACTTGATGGGGCGACTAAGAAGTCGAAATAAATAAATAAATAACCAAACTGAGACCTACGGAACGACGGCAATGCAATTGGATACCGATTTAATAATGAGACGTTGATATTGTGTTTTTAACGTTACGTGCTAATTTGTATATGATGGAATTGCGTTGATAATTGTTGATATGTTTGTCTTGGGCAGTTCTTGCCATTTGTACACCACCTCAAGTCGCCTTCGGGCTGAGGGAGGTGGTCTAGAAGCAAAGTAAATAAATAAATAAATAAATTGTCACCTCTTGGTAGTTCATGAAACCATCTTCAATAGATTAATTCTTCAGCGTAGAGCTAAAACTTGGTCTAGAATTTTCCACATTTTGTAAACCTGAATTCAGGCTTAGAGGACCCTTGCCTACAAAGTTAGCAGAAGCCAATTCATCTTATGTGTAAGTTATAGTTATTGTACAAGTTGTAAACCTGCCTCAACCCACAAATATCAGCCTTGACAATGACAACAAAGTTCAAGGAACACTTCAAACTTCTGAATTTGGGATTTCTGTCTCTGAAAAATGACTGTTCATTGAGTTTGTCAACTCATGTCATGTCAATAAAAACAAAAGTGTGAACCTTTGAAAAATATAGCTGTAGTAGTAGTAAGCAATAAAACAGAGCCCCCTGGTGGCGCAGTGGGTTAAACCACTGAGCTGCTGAACTTGTTGATCGAAAGGTTGCAAATTTGAATCTAGGGAGAGGGGTGTTAGCCCCAGCTTCTGTCAACCTAGCAGTTTGAAAACATGCAAGCGTGAGTAGATCGGTAGGCATTGCTTCTACGGGAAGGTAACAGCACTCCATGCAGTCATGCTGGTCACATGACCTTGGAGGCATCTACGGACAATGCCAGCTCTTCAGCTTAGAAATGGAGATGAGCACGACCTCCCAAAGTTGGACATGACTAGACTTAATGTCAGGGGGAAACTTTATCTTTACTTAAGCAATAAAACATATTGCATGTACCGGGGTTTCTTATTTTCTGCTGTTTCTGGGACACACACCCTCAACAAAGGTTTGGAGCTGACTGAGGAAGAACATGGAAACAAATGTTACTGTTGCTGTGTTTTGATATCAGAATTAGATTTACACATGCTTTTGGCTTGGGTGTGAAAAATGGTATGGTCTTGGTTGGAGATATGGATTAGCCCCTTAGGCCCAGTAAAGTTCCCATTCTTGTAAATTTAGATGTATGGGCCAGCATCCAAAGAATGATGGAACAATACTCTTTAAATGTGATTTTTAGAAATTGAACCATACCCCTTGAATGTGGCAAATCCTTTTTGGACCAAAATAGAATTGCAAAGGCAGCTCATTATATGGCATCGGAGAGCAAGAAATATTCAATGCCTCAAAAAGAAAATGGAAAATAAGTTGCTGGGGTCTTGCAAGGGACTTAAGTGGTTCGTTGGATAGAAGCCACAATATTGAGCCTTCAGGATAGGGTAGCCAACATATCTAAATATAGAAGAATTGTAAATATAGAAGAAATGTAATGGTGTATTGCAGGGCTGTCCAACTTCTACCGGCCCAGGGGCCTGAATTCCGGTCACTGATGACCGGGGGGCCGTAGGGTCTGCCCCGCCCCCTCCCCGGCACCCTCTCCCCTTATTTTTATTTAATATTAAATATATTTAATTCCATCCTCCCCTCTCCCCTTATTTTTATTTAATATTAAATATATTTAATTCCATCCTCCCCTCTCCTTATTTTTATTTAATATTAAATATATTTAATTCCATCCTCCCCTCTCCCCTTATTTTAATGTATCCCATCTCCCCTTATTTCATCTTTACATATATTTAATTTTGTATTTAATACATGAGGGGAGATGGGGGGAGGGAATGAGGAGCCCCCTGCTTCAGCCTACCTTTTCCAAACGCGCAGGATCCAGGAGTACCCGGACGACGAGAGAGGCAATGACCGACTGAGTCGAAGAAGGTCCTAATCACGTCTGTGGGCCTCAGCGATCCAGTAGTAGAGTAGCCGAAGAGTATCGTGAGAATCACATAATCCACACGGGATTTCGCTGTGTGATGTCACGTTGACAGCGAAATTTCGTGTGGATTGCGTATTCTCGCGATACTTGCTCCAAACCCGGAAGTAGGGTTTTTTAAAAAAAATTATTTATTTTATTTTTCAATTTTTATTTTTTATTAAAAAGCTTGGGGGGCCGTAGGGAAGGGGCTGGGGGCCGTATACGGCCCCCGGGGTGCTAGTTGGACAGCCCTGGTGTATTGTATTGTATTGGTGAATTGTCTTAATGTTTCTAGAACGCTATGCAGTGGGGCTTTTGGGGAAATTCTCATGTCACTTAAACAGCTGAAAATATGAGTTTTTAAACAATCTTTTTACTGCCACACTTAAAGTTAAAAGTTGTTGGACCTTTCAAAATTAATTTGCCTTACTTTAACAGCCAGGACTGCTGACCATAAGGTCAGTGGTTCGAATCCGGGGAGAGCAGGTTGAGCTCCCTCTGGCAGCTCCAGCTCCCCATGCGGGGAGACGAGAGAAGCCTCCCACAAGGATGGGAAAACATTTAACATCCGGGCGCCCCCCGGGGAACATCCTTGCAGACGGACAAGTCTCTCACACCAGAAGCAATTTCTCAAGATGCTCCCGACACGGGGGAAAAATGCTAGATTTCCTTACCCCGTATAATACAAAGATCTTAAGTATTATTATAAAAATCTGGTTTGTTTTAAAAGTGAAATTAAAGTGCC
>JARBWK010000003.1:103624631-103642577 GCA_030556195.1 Anolis apletophallus
GCTATTATTTCACTTTAACTGCCATGGCAACACCTTCAAACTTTCTGACTAAGGTTTCTAAATGCTCTCCCTAGCCTAGACTACAAATCTCAGAATTCCACAGGGTGAAACCATCGCAGTTACAATGGAATAATACCACTATAGTTAGAGTGTGGTTGGGCCCCTGATCTTCTCCTATGGAATTCAAAAAAACATATACAAAATATTCTGTTATCTCACAACATCCCTATGGAGTATTTCTTGTAAAATATTTAAATATTTCATCAAAAATTGATTGAAACTATCTTAACTTAAAAATGGCAGGGATCTCCAATTTAAATGATTTCAGATGCAAGAAACTAACTTAATAGAGACAACTGGTGCATTCACCCATTAGGAGTGCTCAGAATTAGAGAAAGTGGAATGTGTCCAAAGGAGAATGACCAAAATGGCCAAAGTTCTGGAAGCCAAGCCGTATGAAGAGTGGGGTATGTTTCCCCTGGAGAAGGAAAAGGTCGAGACAAGACAGGATAGGCATGCTTAAATACTTGAAAGGATGCCATAATGAGGAGGGGACAAGCTTGTTTTCTGTTGCTCCCAAGATTACGGCATGGATTCAGACTGCAGGTGATTCCACCTAAACAGCAGGAAGAACTTGCTGAGGCTGAGTGGTTTGACAGTGGAATATATGCTTCCTCAGATGGAGTTTCCTTCTCTGGAGGTTTGATGGTTTTGATTATAGTTTTCTGCATGACAAAGGATGGAACTGGATGGCTTTTGTGGTGTCTTCCAACTACTGTGTGAGAAGTCAAAGGTAGTAGAGCAATTTTTCCAAAGGGTAACTATGATAAGGGGCCGCATTGGTGCAGCGAGTTAAACCACTAACCTGCAGAACTTGCTGACCAGGTCAGAAGTTCAAATACGTGGGATGGGGTGAGCTCCCACTGTTAGCCCCAACTTCTGCCAACCTAGCAGTTTGAAAACATGGAAATGTGAGATCAATAGATACCGCTTCAACAGAAAGGTAACAGTGCTCCTTGCAGTCATGCTGGCCACATGACCTTGGAGGGGTCTACTGACAATGCCGGCTCTTTGGCTTAGAAATGAAGATGAGCACCATTCCCCTAAGTCGGACTTGACCTTATGACAAAAGGAAACCTTTACCTTTACCTATTGCAAAACATGCCAAATGTATATTATGCATTATAAAGATTTTCTCTTACTCATTATACATGAATGCAGAGATTTCCACTGAAACTAATAGCAGATTATGCTGAAGAATTAACTGCTACATGTGCTTGCTACTAGTTTAGATGGTATTAAAAGGGAGGTCAGTCACAATTGCTAAATGCAAGCTTCAGGCACAGTATGGTCCAACACCAGTTTAGGAGATGGCAGGCAGCAGAAGAAAGTATTTGCCTCCATGTAGGTCTTCAGCATGTATTTGGCTCACTACTGCTGGAAAATGGGAGGACCAATAGACAAACTTTCAGGTTTGTCTCAATATTCTTTAAGCAAATAATGAATTTGTGTCCTCTTTTCTCCATGAGTTACATTTGAACTGCTCACACATAAGGCAAAAAGAAATAGATGAGAACAGCTGAAAGAAGCAACCTGATTATATCTGGAGACATTCCAGAAAACACCGACTATACAAGCATATATACGAAAGGATGTGAAACCGAGGAGGGATAGACTTTGCAATTGAGTCACAAAGGAGTCTCCCCAAGACAATTAATTCTCTGCTGTCTGTTTCCACTGCCAGTGATGTGTTTGTGCTTAATTCCAGATGTCTGACTCAATACTAGTTACGCAGATGGAAATCCATTTTTCTTATATTTGTCATGCTGTATGGGATATAACAGCAGCGGCAGCATCAAAGCAGCTGGAACAATAGAATAACACATCTTTTCTCAATTAAATTACCGGAGAAAAATAACAGATTATAGTTCATGAAAAACATGACTTGACATAGTCCAGGACCAGAGGGTTTAAGCAAGGCATCCCTCTGCTTTCATAGCCTTCACTAAAGAGTTATAAGGTCCAACGTTCAACCTGCATCTGTGCCTTCAAATTACCTGTCAACGTATGCCGACCTGTTGAATTCCATGGGGTTTACTTTGGGGGGGAAATACTCAAGAGGTTGTTTGCCTGTTCCTTCTTTGAAAATACAGCCTAGATTAGGTTAGACTATTTCATCAGCTTGCTACACAAGATGGCTTATCCGGCTTTGTCTGCAACTGCCAAAGAATTTTTGCAGATTTGATTCATGTTTTCCTGAGGAATCTTCAAGGCTCCACTGGATGTTGAACATAGAGTTGCACAGAAAGACCTGGGGATTCCTGCAAACATAGTTCAAACATGGAATTCTGATCGTACTTTTAGACACCAACATATACACATACAGCTAGGATGCAAACGATCACAGCACTGTCTCATATTTACTAGATGTTCACAGAATAAAAATGTGTGCTTCAAGGAAATTGTGTGTTGACAGATTTTCTTTCTTTCTTGGTCTCATTTAACAAGACATTTAATACAAATGGCTACACTCTGGCCTTTGAGATGGTGAAGTCCAATGCCTTTGCAGGCATAACCATAAATATCATCCCATCTTTATGGAAGCAAGTTTAAGTGAGGCACTTGCCCCTCTGTCATGACACCTTTCAAGTGCCCATGCATACTATTTTAACCTATACAGTGCCTTGAAGGAGTAGTCACATATACCTCACCCCAGATATGTTATAATATGGGATAGAAATGGATTGAAAAGTAGTGAAGTGTTGAATATATTGTGTACATTAATAACAATTAAATACATTTAAATTCTATACTGTAATGCAGCAAAATGTGGAAAAATCCAAGGGAATAACTTCCGCAAAGCAGGGTGTGCAAACTTAGTTCACTACTAATAGTCCTGATTAGCCTTTCAAACGATGGAATCTAGAAATTGTAGGAACTCAGGAGAACTACACTGAAATAAACATAAAAGATAATGATTAAGCATGAGGGTTTTCCTTGTAGATAACGTTTGCTTTTTTATACTAACATGCACTCAGCAGAAAGGTGATCACTTAGGATCCATATAGGTTAACAAAAGTAGCTAAATGTAAATAATAAAATGAAGCATGAATATGTCAAACTGTTGGCACAACTTCTGTCAATGAATAATCCAGTATTAGTCCTACCCAGATACACTGAAGTCAGTGCTTTGTTGTAACCTAACCAGCCACTTTTTAATCATGAATTTTAAACTTGTGTCCTGTTTTAATCCCTGTTGTGTATTTTAATATGTTATATAAATATGTTTTAATATGTATCTTTGATAGCAATACATTTAATATGTGCATTGATAGAATCTTTACAGTGTTTATGTGTTTTAACTATGCTGTAACCTGCCTCAGAGAGGCAGGGAAGAAACATTATTATTGTTAACAAGATCTATGTAATGAATCTACTCTACTGTATATACAATTAATGTTGCCTTTAGACTATGCTTTGGAGCTAAGAGTCAAATCAAATTTAGAGGCACAATAGCCATGACATTAGTCCAGGTGCAGCAAACTCACTCTTGATTCTACCACTGCTTCTCTAAACTTTTGGTCTAGGACACAAGCCGCATCTACTCTGCAATAATGCAGTTTAAATGCGTTGAACTGGATTATATGGCAGTGTAGACTCATATAATACAGTTCAATTGCATTATGAAACTGCATGATATGGAATTGTAGATGTGGCTTCAGTGAATTCCTATTCATCTCAGAGCTTCAAAATAAAAAGTGGCTTTATCACTTCTGAGGTAGCTGATCCATACAGTGTCCTTCCTTAAATCCTGATTTCAACAGAAGAAAGCAAAGTTAACTAGCTTAGGTGAGCTATGTTTTCACTTTGTTTTATTACTCTTCTAAATAACTACATTTATATTCCTCCAGTGTTCTCAAAGGCATGTATGCAACAACCATGTGTGCCAGTTTCCCAGTATTACTACATTTTCGGTCCTAATTTGTCTTTCCTTAAAGGAAGAAAGATCACAGCCTTTGTTACTGATGAGAGAACTTCTCCCTATTGCGTTGTTTGCTGTAACTCCTCACCACAGGGTTTTCCCCCTATAAGTATTGAAGAAACCAATTATATGAGGCAATCCAATTAATTGCCAGGAAGATAACTTTTTCACTTTCAGTATAAAATGTACTGATTTAGGAGATCACAACCTGTTTGTGCTATGTAACTATTTTATTTTGGCACCTTGGGAGTGCTTTTGTGAGCCGCCCCGAGTCCCTTCGGGGAGATGGTGGCGGGGTATAAATAAACTTTATTATATTATATTATTGATTACACTATTAGTTCAGGACAAGTTACATTATGGCATAAAATGAGAGCTCCACCTATTGGGAAAGCCTGGGAAAGCAAAAATAGCTACATGAGTACCAGCTATATTTACTTTCAAAGTCAGATAAAGAACATAACGTTTACATAAGGTTCTATCTACTAAACTACAAGAAGCCAGGAAAAGTGATATAGTGTTGCATATAACACTGATAAATGTTTGTATCCTTCAAGTAGAATATTAACTCATTCCATCTGAAGTTTTTTTTACAACTTAAAAGACAATCAGAAGGTCATATTGACACCACAGAATGCAACTAATCCTATTTGTCGTCCTTGGAATCAAACTGAAGACTCTGAAACACTTAAATCTCACAAGTAACTTTTAATAGATCTGAATCTATCCAGGATACTTTCAGACCAGACAGAAATGAAGAACTACTTTATTGGCTGCAGAATAGAACATTTCAACTCAATAAATATTGATCCCAAACACATAGTCATTTAGGACAAGGACAAAGTGGGTCCCTGAAGAGTGGAATGGAATGGGACGGAGAGATGCTACTTCAAGATGCATCCTGTAAACTGAAGTCATTTGTTTTTCTTCGGCATAGCAGCCATGAAGAGCACATAAAGGGCGTAGCCTGTCCCTGAAGATAAGAGACAAAATGTTAGTTCACATTAAGTGCGCATGCTTTATCCAGCTGAAACTTATTTGCATAAACTCAAGATAAAATATGAATGAAACCCTCTTCCTCTATTAACAAGATCAACGCCAACCCATTTCACCTCTTCAGAATAAGAGCTGAAGACAAAACCCTAATCCCAGCAGCAGTAAATGAAATGGGCACAGCACTGGGTGCACCTACACTGTAGAACTAATGCAATCTTGACACTGCTTTAACTGCCCTGACTCAGGAATTATGGGGCTTGTAGTGGTACAACATCTTCAGCCTTCTCTGTCAACAGGGCTGGTGCTTCACCACACGACAACCCCAGGATTCCATAGCATCAATACATGGCAGTCAAAGTGGAGTCAAAATGAATTAATGCTACAGTGTAGATGTAAAGAAAATACATAAAGGTACAAGAACCTACACATACATTAATTATCTACAAAATGCTCAATGTTGCTCTGCCTAACAATTTCTTTTTTATTTCATCTTCAAGAATTTTTGCCAAAGTTTCAGACGACAAATCTAAGATATGTGCTTCCTCAAAATTATATATGCTATATATGTCAGTATATATAGCATACAAATTTGAATGGAAAGCTAAACTTTTACCCATTTTACCTTCTAAATACAATAAGGCCTTGGGTTCCTTTGCCATGGACATTTTATAAACCAGAATGATGAAAAACAAGATAAATGCAAAGCATCTTAATATATAAAAATGCTTATGGCATCGTTAGTACCTTAAAAACAACAAAATCACTGAACAAAAACACACCAAATTTGGCAACTAAACGTCTCACAAAGCGAGGTGTGACCAACAACAATAAAAACGAAAAGACCTAAAAACAACTTACAAAATCTAAAAAAAGAGAACATGCCACAGCGCATGCGTGGGGGTGCGCACGTGCGTCCAAGACAGCTCCTCCAACGTCTTGCGGCAGAGCCTGTGGCAGCAACGGCTGGGAGGCCTCCCGGAGCCACCCTCGCCTCCTCAACGTCCTCCAAAATTCACAAGGCCATGCCTGCCTCTCGCCTGACCAATGGGGGCGGAGGCAGAACAGCCTGGCAGTGGGCGAGGCCTGCTGCTTCCCCAGCCCAGGCGCAGGGCTTTTTGGCCCCCGGGAAGAGATACTGCAGGCGAGGCTGCAGAAATGGTACAACTTGGTGGAGGAGGCCAGGGAGGTGTGGGGGGCCGCCCTGCACAGCAAGGAAGCCTTCCACCATGGCATTGTCTACCAGGCCAAGGTGAGGAGGAAGCCCCCCCCCTGCTCCTTTCCCACTTTTGGGGGGTGGCAGCAAAGGGTCCCCTGAGCATGTGCAGAGTGCCAGCTCATGGGGAGGATTGGCCCAGGGAGCTGAGCGGGACTTGATATGGCCAAGGACTCGGATGGAGTGCTTTGGCATTGTTATCCCTATACAGCAGGTGTGGGCCAACTTGGGCCCTCCTTCCCTCCAGGTGCTTTGCACTACAACTCCTCTGAACTCCACCAACAATGGAATTGAACCAAACTTGGCACACAGAACTCCCATGACCAACAGAAAACACTAGAAAGGGTTTTGTGGGCATTGACCTTGAGTTTTGGAGTTGTGGTTCACCTACATCCAGAGAGCACTGTGGACTCAAGCAATGTTGGATCTGGACCAAACTTGGCATGAATACTATATGCCCAAATGTGAACACTGCTGGACTTTGGGGTGTCACGAACACCGACTTAGAACTGCCCCTTTAACACACACACGGAGACGTAGCAAAGGCTAACTAGTTTTATTGAATATAAAATAGTCCAAAAGGCAATTCTCAATGAGAGATTACGAATAAGGCAATCAGCAAAGCTGTAGTCCAAATAAGAAAGCAAAGTTCCAAAGGATAGTTCCAAAGCAATCGTGGCAAAAGGCTTGGCAAAGTCTCCGGATTCACTCCGGATCAAAGCAAGGTATCCGCAGCAATGCGAATCAATAGCAAGGTCAGGACTTGGTCCAAGGCGAGCCAAACTAGGCTCCGTGGTTCACTCCGCTTTCACGCCCTTCAGATCAGACGTGGCCGGAGAACTGAGGATCAGTTCCCACGGGGCCGTTCTTAATCCTTCGGCCGGGCCCCTCGACGATCTAGGGCCCGGCGTCTCCAGTCTCTACTTTCCGAACGGTGACGATCTAGGGACAGATGCCAGCTCCTCCGGCCCTGCTCTATGTCCCTGCGTCTGTTATGGAACGGCCCCGCTCTTCCAGTTCAGTATCGCTATCTCCTTGAGAAGCAGCCTCCCCCGAACTTTCCCAGCCGCTGGCCTCCATCTGCTGCTCGGCCAGGTCTTGGGAACCTCGGCCGTTTGGGAACTCATAACTATCTCCGCTATCTGCTTCGCTGCCTCCCATCTCCACCTGGTCCGCTCCTTCTCCGGGAGAATGCTCCCACTCGAAATCCCAGGCTAAGCTCTCTGCAGGTGGACTGGGCAATTGCACTGCTGTCCAGTCTTGGTCTGGGCCTTCCAACTCATCCTCCGAGTCCCCTTCAGCCTGTGCGGGACCTAATGGCATCGGGACCCCCGGTGCCTCGCCCCCTCCCATTGGCACGAACGGGCCCATGGGTGCTACATGGGGAAATAGACCTTCACATTTGGGAGTTGTAGTTACTGGAATTTATAATTCATATGCAATCAAAGAGCATGATCAACAAAAAATACTGTGTTTTCTGGTGGTGTTCGGCAACCCTTCTGCCCCCCCAACCCCCAGGTTGAGAAATGCTGCCTTAAGGCCATCCAGTCCAACTCCCTTCATCAGGGCAAGAAAACATAATCAAAGCCCTCCTGACAGAGTCATCCAGCCATAGATATAGAAAGATTTATATGATTCTCACACACATATATATGTATATGCCAGCTATATTGCCATAGATTTGAAAGGGACAAAGAAGGACAATTTGCCCTAAACAAGGACAATTATGTTGCATGTTCCACAGTAGGCAAACCAGGCAATCCCCCATCAACACTGACAAAGAAACAACAAGAAATACTGTTTATCCACAAGCATAAAGAAATAACATTAGAAACCAACACTTTCTCATTATTTATTTTCCAGATCACCAGACTGGGCCACAGCAACACGTGGCAGAGCACGGCTAGTTCTTATTAAAAGTATCAGTTTGTCAGGTTATTTTATCCAATTTTTATCCATAAGCACCAAGTCCTCTGACATTTTCATGTTCCATGCAAAGTAATTTGAATATTCTTAGCTCATCTAAAAATGGAAACATTTCTAAGTTACAGTTACAGATTTATATCAAAAAAGTTATCAGAGATGACTGAAAGGTCAATTCCAATTTTTGTAAATCTTACCAACTACAGACAGGCTCATGGTTATCCGATATAGAATTGTATCCATTATTCCACCTTTTAGGTATACTGGAAGGCCATTATCTTCCTAATAACAGAGAAAGACAAAAAAAATCAAACTGTGCAAGTATGGTTATATAAGGAATTAACATGTATTCAAGCTAAAACCGCTCACTAGATATCAATTGCCTTTGTCGCCAGTTTACAGTTACTGAAGCACATTACCACATGCTGTTGACGGGGGTCTGAAATATATGGTCCTCAAGATCAGGCATGGGCAAACTTTGGCTCTTCAGGTGTTTTGGACCTGAACTCCCGCAATTCCTAACCGTCTACTGGCTGTTAGGAATTGTGGGAGTTGGAGTCCAAAACACCTAAAGAGCCAAAGTTTACCCATGCCTGTTCTAGATGATGGGACCGTTGATACAGTAAATAGTGATGGCTTATGGGAACTGAAATGTATCACAATCTGGAGGATACAAACTCCTTGCCCTGATATAAATTCTTCTTTAAAAAATATTTTTTATTTTGTATATCTATCTATACACATAATAAAAGTAAAAAATGTGCATATGTGTATGTGATGGAGGTATCCACTTACACAGCCTCTCGCCTCCACAAACAGGCTATAGTTCCAAGTGATAAGAAGCCTCCAAAGGCACTCCCTCAACTGACACTGCAGATCAGAGCGAAGGTCATGAACATGTAGCCCAAATGCTGCCAATGTCCTCCCCAAACGCTATGGCCCACCACCCAAGGAATGCTTTCATTTGGGGATAATTTCATCCTATATTTGACTTGTTTCCTCCGCCACAGGCAAGCATCCCAGGGTTCCTTGTGTTGAATTTGCATGACCCTCTCACTGCCTCTCCCTTAATCCTTTCTTATTATTTCCTATGGTACACATCAAACACTGAGTAATTGATCAGCAACTGAACAGACTGGAGAGGTTTGGGGGACTGACTCAACAGGATGGAAGTTGTAATCTGGGAGGTGTAGTTCACTTTTATGCAGACAACACTGAACTTAGCTGACAACGGATCTCGACCAAGGATTGACCCACAATTCAGAAAATTGTAATTCACCTACAGCATTTTGCATTTTCTAATGAGAGCATGCATAAAAAAACAAAAGGAAAGGCTGTCTTTTTTGTAATAAATACTGTTACACTTTACCAAACTGATATTATCAAACTTTGCAAAACAAACAATGCCTTTCTCAAATAACCTGGACATCGCTGGTCTCCAAGCTAGTAGGAAATAAAACAGATATTCAAAAAGAGAAAAACAAAAAAGGGGGAAAGGAAGAAAAAAAAGAAATATACAAAAGAATAATCAAGTTTATAAACTGTGTTTTTGGGCTGTTGTAATTGTTGCTATTGTAAACCGCCCTGAGTCGCCTGAGAGCTGAGAAGGGCGGTATACAAATGCAGTAAATAAATAATAATAAAAAAGCTCATTAAATATAAAATACAGCCAGTGCTCATTAAACATAAGAAAAATCAAAATTTGTTGTATGGTTATTATGCCTTAACATATCTTATGCCTCTAACTCCATGATCTCCAACACCCCCCCCCCCCACATATGAATCACATAACTAACCAGCAACTACCCATATGATTTCTTTAACCAGAACCCCCTTGTGGTAATCATTAAATCTACCTTTGTTTTCTTTCCCAGATATCCAAGTGCCAGCTTCCATTTGTTTGCAAATTCTTCATTATTTCCTCCTATGCTCCTATTTGTCAGGTTGGCCATTTGGATATAATCTACTAATTTACATCTCCAATCTTTAACAGTTAGCTCTTTTTCCCCTTCCATGTTTTAGCTATTATTAGTCTTCCCACAACAAAGCAATATTGGAAATGTCTTCATCTTCTATGCTAATACACTTTCTAAATAGTCCTAATAAACACATTTTTGGGGTTATCTTGACCTTTTTGTTCTTATTGTTTGTTTCTTTCACCACTTTCTTCCAGAATTGTTTGACTATATTACAAGTCTACCATACATGGAAAAAAGGTACCTTTGCCTTCTTACATCTCCAGCAATACCCACGTCCTATTTTCTCTATTTTGGCCAGTAACTCTGGAGTTACAAAAGTTCTATAAAACATTTTAAACATATTTTCTCTAATTGAGCCAGTCACTGAAAATTTAAATTTTAAATTCATACTCTTCAATTATATATATCCTACAGTTTTCATTACAGTTTCGGGAGGGACTAGACTTAGCCTGGAATCTGAATTCTTGAAACAGATATCTATCTATCTATCCATCCATCTGTGTCATGCCTGCCCTGGTGGCTAAACAAACTATTCTAGATTTGTCCACCACTAGAACTCACATTCTAGAATAAGAGTGCAAGTTTTAATTTTAGGAAAGTGTAGCATTATTATAAACTAACTCAGAAGGTTCTTCATGAGCACCCAGCACCTAAAGGTCTAATTTTTCCAAACTAGATTGATGATTCATCCACACAACTTAACTGCATTTGTGGCCACACACAATTCATATTATGCATTTCAAAATATTTAGTAGCTATTCTAGCAATCAAACTGTATAGGCTTAAAACTCTGTCCCAAGCAGGCTGCCTTCAGTTTAAATAACATTATTGCTATTAAAATTTTCATTCAGTTCCTACAGGGAGGAGTAAGTATTAAATTCACATTCTTATTCACTCTCAAAATAGAAATGCATTAAATACCTGGAAAAGTTTCTGGTACTCTGGAACCCTGTTTCTGATCTGCCTGCGAGGGACAGTGCTTATGGCTTTTGGGGAAATCTGTCGAAGAGCCTGCAAAAGAAATGCAATGCGAGGGACATGTGTTTATACTTCTTTGGAGACAGAAACAGAGTTGGAAAAGACCACAAGGGCCATCCAGTCCAACCCTACATCCAGCACACTAATAGTTAGCAAGAACACTTTCATGTACTTTCAAATCAGAAAGAAGGTGAGAAAACCCATAGGAACCATTTAAATTATTTTAATTAATAAGGAAAAACTAGCAAGCTAAGCACAAACAGAAATGAGAAAAGTGGAGGCAGAAAGGCTCACAGAAGGAAACTGTAATCAAATGTTGCTAAGCTCAGCCCACCTAGCAACACATTCCACTCTTTATATATATTTATTTGCTAGGCCAGGTCACAGTCCCCCAAATTGTTGGAGGGCCGGATTATAATTTGAAAAAAACATGAATGAATTCCCATGCACACTGCACATACCTTATTTGTAGTGCAGAAAACCACTTAAAAGCAATACAATAATTAAAAGAACAATTGTAACAAATATAAACTTATTAGTATTTCAATGGAGAGTATGGACATGATTTTGGCTGATGAGTAACGGTTGTTGTTGTTGTTGTTGTTTGCTTTCAAGTCGTTTCAGACTTAGGCTGACCCTGAGCGAGGGCTGGATAAATGATTTTGGGGGGGCCGTACCCGGCCCCCGGGTCTTTGTTTGGGGGCCCCTGTGCCACACAGTTAATCCTCTCTAGAGTCCTGCATTATTTTGTCTTTGTAAAGTTGCATAATGGTTTCCTTACCCAAACCATTCACAAAATTACAATTTAATTTGACGAACAACTGTGAGCCTTTTAACTTCCTTTGAAATTTTTCAGGTTCCCATGTTTGCAAAATAAAAACAAAGAGAATTGAAAAACTGTGAAGAGGGAGCGGAGACCACAATCAAAAACAGGTGCCAAAACATGCCAGTTACATTATCCATCACATTATCAGACTATGTAATATTTCCCAGACTTTCTAATAATTAATTCATGCATCACTTAGGTTGATAGAGGAGAAAAAGAGGGGGGATAGTAGCAACTCTTAAAAAGATTGATTTATTTCAAAATGAGTTTTTGAAGATTTCAAACTACATCTAACATAAGTATGAAGAAGTGAAGTAAAATTCACTCTCATCCTAAAATAAGCCTCTGCTCTCCAAAATGCTGTAAATTTATTTATTTCATGTCAAAAGCATTGCATAAATAAATAAGTATAAAATTGATAAAATAAAGGGAGCACAAGCAGCTAAATTCCGATTGAATTCCGGGTCCTCTTCAAGGTGTTAGTCCTCACTTTCAAGGCCATCTATGGTTTGGGGCCAGTGTACTTGAGGGAGCGACTTACCCCCTATATGCCTGCGAGATCACTACGCTCCGAGGAGCTCAACCTCCTTGTGGTGCCTCCCCTCGGAACCTGCCGACTAGCCACTACACGGCGGAGGGCATTCTCTGTAGCCGCCCCAAGTCTCTGGAATGGCCTCCCGGAGGAGATCCGCGCCATCCGCGCTCTCCTGCCCTTTCGCAAGGCCTTGAAGACTTGGCTTTTTAGGAAGGCGTTCGGCTCTTAATTCAACCACATTGCCCGCTTGCCGCCTATGGTTCCCCCCAGGTTTTTTATCCCGTCCCCCCAGCCTTTGCTGAGGGTTGTGCTCTTAATATGTTTTAATCTGTTGTGATGTGTAATATGTTTTAACTGCTTAATTGTTTTATTTCTCGGTGTTTTTGCTTCTTTGTAAACCGCTCTGAGCTCCGGAGTGAGCGGTATACTAAATCGAAGTTAATAAATAAATAAATAATAATAAATAAATAATTTTAGACCAAAAATGGGCATCAGCAACTGCATTGTCTGTAGCTTTAAAAAATTCTTCCTATATGAATAAGATAGGACATTTGTACACAAGCATACAGATTCTGAATTGTTTGTTCTGCTCCACAGCCGCACAAAGTGGAGGATTCTTCTAGGTCGGTGGTTCTCAACCTGTGGGTCTGTTTTGGCCTACAACTCCCAGAAATCCTGGCCAATTTACCAGCGGTTAGTATTTCTAGGAGTTGAAAGCCAAAACATCTGGGGACCCACAGGTTGAGAACCCAGCTCTCAGTAGTCTCATTTAGCCAGATGGAAATGATACACGTGCTACTATTATCCTTTTAAAGCTCAAACAGCCTTTGACCAGCTCTACACTGTAGAATTAAAGCAGGCTGACTATCCTGGCTCCATGCTATGGGATCATGGGAGTTTAGTTTGGTGACTCATCAGAGCACTTCGACAGAGAAAGCTAAAGCAAAACTGCAAAACTCCCAGGATTTATCAGAATTGAGCCACACTCATTAAAGTGGTGTCAAACTGCATTAACAGTGCAAATGCATCCTTATCCATGTTATGTTTTACATGTTTTAACTGGTTTTAATTTGTAGTTTATGTTTATTTGATTTTAATGGTTAATTGTGTATGTTTTGTTTGATTTATGTATATATGAATATTTGCCAAAATTGGAAGCCCTCGGGGTGAGATAGAGTGGCACAGAAATAAAATAAATTAGACTGTGAGTTGTCTTTTTTCAAGATAAAGTTCATCCGTGTGGATTGTTTGAAGTTCAGAATGACACAACCATCATCAGCATTATTTGATTAATTATGTAACACAACTTTTGTTCCTGGGTTATAAAGGTCATTTCCTAATTGGTTCTATCATGAAAATAGGGAAAAGGATTATTGTTTTTGCGGGACATTCTACAGCTACACAGGTACTAATTATGCTTAATATAATTCGTATCTATTTTAATTTATGGTTTATGTTTTGAGTTATACTGAATATGTTTTGTAATTGATGTTTCTTATAATGTTCTGTTCTATTTATCATTTGTCTTAATTTCTAATGTATTATGTGCTTATTTTTTTGCATATTATTTGAGTCCCCTCAAGGAGATAGGGCGGAATATAAAGAAAGTTATTTCTTTATTTGTATTGCTTTGCCTTGTTGTAAGCCACTCCAAGTCCCCTAGAGCAGTGTTCCCCAACCAGTGTGCCGTGGGAAATTGGAACCTCCAATACCCTTTCTTCCCCCTCCTGCCGAACACTTTTTCTTCTCGACTTGGGCGCCCTTCCCAGCCTCGCTCTGCCTTGCTTTGCTCACGCTGCCGCCATTTTGATCCGAGGGGGCAGCGTGAGCGTGTTCAGGAGGGGAGGGGGGGAGGAAGACATGGGGCGAGTCTGCGCAGTAGCGCCCGCACGGGTCACGTCTTCCTCCCTCTCCCCTCCTGAAGAAGGGAGCCTGAGTGGAGAAGAAAAAGTAAGTGCTCGGCAGGAGGGGGAAGAAAGGGCACGAAGGGGGAGGAAGAGGTCTCTGTCGAAAGCTGGCATGGGCAAACTTGGACCTTCCAGGTGTTTTGGACTCCAACTCCCACCATTCCTAGCAGCCTCAGGCTCTTTTACTTTTCCCTCCTCAGCCATTTAAGCAGGAAAGGGCCTCAGGCTGTTAGGAATGGTGGGAATTGAAATCCAAAGCACCCAGAGGGCCGAAGTTTTCCCATGCCTGTTTTAGGGACCTTAAAGTGGTGAGCCTCCTTCCAACATTGTGATTATGGATAGAAAACAAACAACAACATAACATTGTTTGAGTCCACAGGGCTCTCTGGGTGTAGGTGAACTACAACTTCCAAACTCTAGGTCAATTCCCAAGCAAACCCTTTCAGTACTTTCTGTTGGTAATGAGAGTTCAATATGCCAAGTTTGGTTCAATTCCATTGTTGCAAGAATTCAGGATGCTCTTTGATTGTGTGTTAACTATAAATCCCAGAAACTGTAACTCCCAAATGTCAAGGTCTATTTTCCCCCAAACTCCATCTGTGTTCACATTTGGGCATATTGAGTATTCATGCCAAGTTTGGTCCTGATCCAACATTGTTTGAGTCCACAGTGCTCTCTGGATATAGGTGAACTACAACTCCCAAAACTCAAGGTCAATGCCCACCAAACTCTTATAGCATTTTCTCTTGGTTATGGGAGTTCTGTGTGGGAAGTTTGTGTCTTTCTGCCATTCCTGCCAGGATATCTATGGTTGTGTTCATCGAAACAGGCCCAGGTTTCACACTGAGTGTATAAATACATTTAAAAACATATTAACTATATGTATTACTGTGTTAGAGTGTCATTTTGTGTCATTTTGGTTGGCGGTGTGCCCCGGGATTTTGTAAACGTAAAAAATGTGCCGCGGCTCAAAAAAAGTTGAAAAACACTGCCCTAGAGGAGAGGGGCGGGATATTAAAAAAGTATATTATTATTATGACAGCACATTTTGCTAGTTTTTCATTGAATACCTCATCGAGTCTCAACACATGAACAAAATATGACAACTACGGTAGTTTCAAAGAAAGTACCACACGATTAAACTGGAAACAACACTTTCAAACCAGGAACAGATTTCCCCCCCCAAATTTTGTAACGTAAGTGTTATGCTCCCAATTATTCAGGTATCAAAACAGGCACAAATTACCATAATGTGCGCGATAGAAACACCTGCATTTGGAAGCGAAGGCTAGAGATTTTTCAAAACCACTAATCCTATTATTCCATAGCACTTAAAGGGTTGTTAAACTGGGTCAGTTCTAAGGTGTGGACGCACCTTTTCCCTTGAGAGAACCAGCTTTAAAGCCGCCAAGGAAGGGCAGGGCGTTCCTAAAGCGAGCTCTCCAAGGAGTTTTCTTGGAAGGATTTGTCCCGAGAGGCGGAGAAAGTGTGACTCGCCCAGTTTCCTCATCACACTAGAGAGAGAGAGAGAGAGAGAGAGAGAGAGAAAATCAGCATAAAATCCGGTTTCTGCCTCCTGCAGAATTCAGGGGTTTGTAGTTTAGGGAGGAAGGAGCCCTCACTAAACTACAAACTTCAGAGTTCTGCAAGAGGATTTTTTTAAGTGGATTTTTTCCTCTAGTGTGATGAAGTGGCTGAGCAGGGACTCGAACCCGGTTCTCCAGAGCCCCAGTCCAACGCTCAAACCACTAGGCTAGGCCACGCTGCCTCTCTCACGCTGCCTCTCTGCAGAAGAACACCCCCCTTCCCCCCTCACAGGCCCAGTGTTCGCTATGGCGGCCCTCTGGGCCTTCTTCCTGACCAACGCGGCCCTCTCTCCTCTCCTCTCCTGGCCTTTCCCTACCAGAAGGTTTCGCAGCATCTTGGCCGCTTCTCCGTTCACCGCCTCGTCCGCAACGTACGAAGCAAGGGCACCGGAAGCGGAAGTTACTCCACGGCCCGGCTCGGGTATGCGTGGGAATGGAGCGAACTTCCGGCCAGGAGCTAGAGTTAGGAAGTGACGCTCTATCTAGCTTTCCTGTTCTCCATGGCAACTGCGCTGTTGGGAAGGCGCTCTGGCCTTCCCCCACGTCTATGGCGTTAACCCTTTCGCCTCCTCGCTGCCTCAAATGGGGCGGAGCCATTGAACGACCTGGTGTTCTGAGTCAGCAGTTTTGCAGCCCAGCCTCTCTTAACTCCTACGCAAGGCCACACCAATTGGAAATCAATTGGCTTTCAGCTTCTACACTGTAGAAACGATGCATTGGACAGACACCACTCTTAACTGCCATGGCTTCCTATGCAATCCTGGGAGTTGTAGTCTTATAGGGTTTTTAGCCTTCTCTGCCCACGAATGCTGGGGCCTCGCCAAACTACAACTCCCAGGATTCCACATTACCGAAAGTGGTGTCAAGCTGCTGAAGCAGGTTTGGTACTTTTCCAAGCAAAAAGTACAGTCAGAGAGTGATGCTACTTGCGCGTCAACTCTGAAAAAGAGGGTTTTGGTGTCTGGAATCAATCAGGCACATGTTATAGAAGACTAACACCCTGATTATATACATTCTAATCCACTCTGTGCCAAGTTATACCACATATGCTAGATGAGTGGGAATACAGTGCAGTTTGAGCTATGAAAGTTGATGGAACTTTAATGCTAATACTAAGACACCATGGCACATGACAGAGCCAGTCCGGCTCCACTGCTGGCAGGAAGCCCGGAACTAAAGTTGCAAAGTTATAAGAACAAGAAGGCTCAGCATTGATAGTTTGCCCTGTGGGAAAGAATGTTTATAGAAGGCTATTGTTCTCATTTTTAGTGATGACAGAGAAATGATGTAAATGTTTTATGCCATGTTTATTGGATTATTGAAATGCCATGTAACAACAGTAATCACCAGCCAATTATGATTGTTTTAACCATGAAGAAGGGGAGGGTTTAACTGGATGGACTCCATTACGAGTATAAAAGTCTTTGTATGAAATGTGACGGGGTCTTTTGCCCCCTATCGACAGCCGTGTTCTGTTGGCAAAAACCCTCCAGCTGGTGAGAATAAATCCTTTTGCACCTCACAGCCTCAGGCCTGGGCAAACTTGGGCCTTTCAGGTGTTTTGGACTTCAACTCCCACAATTCCTCACAGCCTCAGGCCTGGGCAAACTTGGGCCTTTCAGGAGTTTTGGACTTCAACTCCCACAATTCCTCACAGCCTCAGGCCTGGGCAAACTTGGGCCTTTCAGGTGTTTTGGACTTCAACACCCACAATTCCTCACAGCCTCAGGCCTGGGCAAACTTGGGCCTTTCAGGAGTTTTGGACTTCAACTCCCACAATTCCTCACAGCCTCAGGCCTGGGCAAACTTGGGCCTTTCAGGTGTTTTGGACTTCAACTCCCACAATTCCTCACAGCCTCAGGCCTGGGCAAACTTGGGCCTTTCAGGTGTTTTGGACTTCAACTCCCACAATTCCTCACAGCCTCAGGCCTGGGCAAACTTGGGCCTTTCAGGTGTTTTGGACTTCAACTCCCACAATTCCTCACAGCCTCAGGCCTGGGCAAACTTGGGCCTTTCAGGAG
>JARBWK010000003.1:103642677-103663852 GCA_030556195.1 Anolis apletophallus
TGATCAATGTCTGGCAGAGATTGACCACAGAATTGCACTGAAGGATTTATTGATTCCTAGAGAGAACATTTTTATCAAACCTACAAAAGTCAAACCCACATATGCAGAGAGCCCACAATAGTTCTTCTGATATATTAACTTCTGTATTTGTTCATATCTAATGGCAACCACGTCGTTTCTTTTTTGTTTGCTTTATTACTTTGACGGATAGTTGCAGAACTATTTTCAAATATTGTTTAGTGGATGACACGTAAAGTTGACTTAGGCAAAAAATTCAGCTGTTCCAGATTATAAGCCCTAAACGGTTCCGGGCCAGCTTACTTGTCCGAAAGTATCTCCCTCTGTGATCCACCTCGGAGGTTAAGATGGTCAGGGGAGGCCCCCCAGTCAATCCTGCCACCCTCACAAGTGCAATTGGCAGGGATTAGAGACAGGGCCTTCTTGGTGGTGGTCCCCCATCTGTGGAACTCACTAATGAAATCAGATCAGCCCCCCCCTCTCTTATCCTTTAGGAAAAAACTGAAATCATGGTTGTGGGACCAAGCATTCGAGCAGCAGATGCAGTGGTAATAATGTATACGACTTATGTAACTAACAATGGACAGAGCTTGGATTATGACTTTGGATTTGGATTTGTTTAATTTTTAAATTGATGTTTATAATTTGATGTTTTTAACTTATGTTTTAATTGTGATTTTATTACTATTGTTTGTTTGACATCTGATGGTTGCCGGTTGTCAGCCGCCCTGAGTCCTGCCGCCCTCCCCCCGGGGTGAGAAGGATAGGATATAAATGTCTGAAATAATAATAATAGAGGGATACTGCCCATTGTAGTTTGCTTCCTGCCAAAATACACAAATACTGGCTGACATCCTGCAATAAAAGAGTTGTAGCATAGTACCACTTAGCTTGACCTATGCTACACTTCCATTTCCTCTCTTCCACTGCAGAAATTACCTTCCCGCTATCAGCCTGTTTCTGAGTGGCCATTGAATGGCCAGGGAAGATTAGGAGTTGTCAGAGAAAGTAGCTTGCTATTTCCTTAGATCTTGACATAGTACAATAACCCCAGGGGTTTTTTGTCTTGCATCTGGCTTTAGGACATGGCCTATATATGATTTTCCAATTTCCATACCCCCGCTTTCTCCTGGACAGGAATTGATTGTGGGAGTGGAGTCTACAGGAGGAAGATGAGTTTTGAGAGGAAGTTGAGATCATTGCACAGTAAAGGTTGTGAATTGCTCCTGCCACAACCACAAGAATACCATTACCCAGTTTGGGCTTAGATCTGCATGTGTCACTAGCAGGGTTGTGGATAGCATGGATAGAATTCCTCTCTCATTCTACTTGATATAAAGTTTAAGTTTATTTATTTATTTATTTACAGCGTTTATATGCCGACCTTCTCACCCGAAGGGACTCAGAGCGGCTTACAAGATATTTATAGATACAATATGTATTATTAGCATAGCACAATATCAGTATTATATATTATAATATTGTACTATACCATTATATTGTAATATTATTAGTAATATTACATGTAATATATAATTATAATTTTTTTAAAAACCCAAAACAAACCCATCAAGTAGGAGCATGAAAAAGTCTTGAATGGGGTCTGAGAGGGATAGTTATAAAATATTTTTGCAACTGGAAACAATGTTTAGTGGGGAAATATGTGTGCTTTGCCTTTACAAATGTTGATGCTTGATTTTGTTTCCTTTTTAAAGGCACATCTAAACCTGTTAACTGGCCCAAACCAGTGTACATGCTAGATTCAGATCCAGACAACAATGGGTTCATCAATGAAGATTTCATTGTGTGGATGCGTACTGCTGCACTACCTACATTTCGTAAACTATATCGACTTATAGAGAGGAAGGATAATCTACAGCCTACTCTGCCAGCGGGAAACTATTCCTTGGTTATATCCTACCGTATCCTTTATTTGAGAGTTTCAAGGGCCTTGAGGTAATTAAATAGACAGTGAATCAGGACCAACAAATTAATAAAGGCAATTACTTCTTTTTTAAATGTTTAGGCAAAGCCAAAAGAAGACTACATGTCTAGATGAATGATAACTGGCTTGTTCCAAATGTTTGCTTTGAAGGTAGAGTTGATTCATGGATTCTGGTGCATGTTGACATATGTTATATTCACCAAGATTTATTTTAAGTCTATTGAAATGTAAAAGTAACCTTGGGATACCAAGCCAAGGTGCACAATTGCTGTGGGGCCAGGATCACTTTTCAGGTTGGCCAGGTGTTCAAGTGGAGTAATTATTTTTTGTGTCTGGCTTTGTTTTCATCTCTTATTTGCAGAACGATCCTAATACTTTAACAACTCCTTCATGTTTCTGGCATTTTTCCATGAGGGATTAAATGCCTGCTATTCAGTTTTTATTTTATTACATATTACTAAACTTGCAACATGTTGAGCATCCCTTATCCAAAATGCTTGGGAGTGTTTTTGATTTCAGTTTTTAAAATACCTGCCTTTGCATATACATACAGCATGAGGTATCTTGCAGATGGGGACCCAAGTTTTAAACATGAAATTCATGTATGTTCATATTTACATTATACACATAGTTGAAGGGAATTTCGTACTATAATTCTGCTCATGAAACAATGTGTTTGTGTATTGAACTATTGGAAAGCAAAGGTGTCACTGTCTCAGCCACCTATCTGGACAGTTTTGGAGTATTTTGGATTTCCAATTTCTTAATAAGGGATGCTCAACACTTTATTAGTACAAAGATAAAACCCTCATCGAACAAACTTAGTACTGAAATGAAAAAGCAAATGCCTCACAAATATCTAAAATGCACTTTACTACATATTTAGTTAATATATTGTAGCACCCATGGGCCCGTTCGTGCCAATGGGAGGGGGCGAGGCACCGGGGGTCCCGATGCCATTAGGTCCCGTACAGGCTGAAGGGGACTCGGAGGATGAGTTGGAAGGCCCAGACCAAGACTGGACAGCAGTGCAATTGCCCAGTCCACCTGCAGAGAGCTTAGCCTGGGATTTCGAGTGGGAGCATTCTCCCGGAGAAGGAGCGGACCAGGTGGAGATGGGAGGCAGCGAAGCAGATAGCGGAGATAGTTATGAGTTCCCAAACGGCCGAGGTTCCCAAGACCTGGCCGAACAGCAGATGGAGGCCAGCGGCTGGGAAAGTTCGGGGGAGGCTGCTTCTCAAGGAGATAGCGATACTGAACTGGAAGAGCGGGGCCGTTCCCATAACAGACGCAGGGACATAGAGCAGGGCAGGAGGAGCTGGCATCTGTCCCTAGATCGTCACCGTTCGGAAAGTAGAGACTGGAGACGCCGGGCCCTAGATCGTCGAGGGGCCCGGCCGAAGGATTAAGAACGGCCCCGTGGGAACTGATCCTCAGTTCTCCGGCCACGTCTGATCTGAAGGGCGTGAAAGCGGAGTGAACCACGGAGCCTAGTTTGGCTCGCCTTGGACCAAGTCCTGACCTTGCTATTGATTCGCATTGCTGCGGATACCTTGCTTCAATCCGGAGTGAATCCGGAAACCTTGCCAAGCCCTTTGCCACGATTGCTTTTGGAACTATCCTTTGGAACTTTGCCTTCTTATTTGGACTACAGCTTTGCTGATTGCCTTGTTCTTAATCTCTCAATGAGAATTGCCTTTTGGACTATTTTATATTCAATAAAACTAGTTAGCCTTTGCTACGTCTCCGTGTGTGTGTTAAAGGGGCAGTTCTAAGTCGGTGTTCGTGACAGTTGGCCGGAGAACCCTTCGAACCCCTTTTTTGCACCACGGGACGTACCAGAAACCGCCGGCTGCGCATCAAGGCTCCCCTTGTCTCCACGGCCGCCATGGCGAACTTGACGGGCCCGCAAGTGGTGGCGTTGCAAGAGGAGGTGGCGGAGCTGCGAACTCGAGCAGGGCGGCACCCGTCGGTGAATGCCCCGGCTCGGTTCAATGGAAATCCGGCGATGGTGGAAGTTTTCCTTGCCCAGGTTCGAATATACCTGGAGTTGCGGCCCAACGAATTTGCCACCCCCCGGGCCCAGGTGGGCTTCGTGTTCAACTGTATGGAAGGGATGGCGGCGACGTGGGCAACTCCCCTCATCACTGGCACGTCCCCGCATGCGGCGACTTTGGACGCTTTCCTAGATGCGATCCGGGCGACTTGGGGACCTCCCGTCAATGAGGACCTGGCGGAACGGGATTTAGCACGGTTGACCATGAAGGACATGACTTTGTCTCAGTATATTTCCCGTTTCCGAGTGCTGGCCAGCCAGACCAAGTGGGAAGGACCACCCCTGCGCTATACGTATCTAGCGGGACTCGCCCGAGATTCAGCAACAGATGTTACAATTGCCCGGCCGGCCGACCTGGAGGAGGCCATCGCCACGAGTTTGCGGGCGGAGGCGGCCATACAACACAAGAGGAGGTGGGGGTCGGCACGGCCGAGAAACCACCGACCAGGCGGGAGGCCGGGACCGGCCAATTTGTGCCCCGCCAGATCCCTGCCCCCACTCCTGTTGTGGATGACTCCGAACCGATGCAACTGGGTACGGTGCGGCCCAAAGTAGATGCTGCTGAGAAGGCTCGGCGGCAAAGACTCAACCTTTGTTGGTACTGTGGGGGCCCGGGTCATTTTTCTCGTGATTGCCCCCAGAAACCGCGTGGGAGGACCCCTCGGGCTTCCGCAGCGGTGGCCAGCCCTCCGGAGCCTGAGGAAGCCCTCCAGGCGGCGGGGGAAGGGTACGGCCGAGTGTAAGAGGGTTCGCTCACTCGGCCGATGTCGCCACCCCTCCCCCTGAACCCAAAACTGGACAATTGTTCCTTGTCATGGTCAGCTTGTGGTCACCCGAGAAGGGGCCGATGATGGTCCATGCCATGATCGACTCGGGAGCGACCAATAACGTCATTGATGCAGACTATGCCAAGTCTGCGGGATTAAAATTTCTTGACCTCCAAGAGCCCAAGGGTGTCCAGACCATCGATGGGAGAGTGTTGAAAACCGGGCTGTAACTCAGTATACAGCTCCTACCAGGATGTGGACTAGCTCCCATAAAGAGGACATTTCTTTTCTTGTGACCAAGCTCCCCGATTTCCCCATTGTTCTGGGCATTGTGTGGCTCGCGCTCCATGACCCCCAGATCTCCTGGGCTAAGAGACAGTTAATTTTCTCGTCCGATCATTGCCAGGGCCACTGCATGACGGCCCGGGCGTGCCAGGCTCAAGAGGTGGAGAATGTGGCCACCTTGCCCAAGAAGTATGCCGGATTTTGGGATGTTTTCAGTGAGAAGGAGGCGGAACGCTTGCCTCCGCACCGGCCCTATGACTGTGCCACTGACTTGCAGCCGGGGGCCCCCCTTCCGCGGGGGGGCCTCTACCCGCTCTCGGACCCAGCGCAACAGGCTCTCCGAGACTTCCTGGATGAGAACCTGCGGAAGGGGTTCATTCGGCCCTCCCAATCCCTCGGCCGGGCTCCGATTCTTTTCGTCAAGAAGAAATCGGGAGTTGCGCCTTTGCAATGACTACAGGGAACTCAACAAGATCACGATCCGGAACCGCTATCCCCTGCCCTTGATCCCCGAGCTCTTGGAGAAGATGCGGGGCGCTAAGGTGTTCACTAAACTGGACCTGAGGGGGGCTTACAACCTTGTCCGGATTCGTCAGGGTGACGAGTGGAAGACGGCCTTCCAGACCAAGTGGGGCAGTTTCGAATACCTGGTGATGGGATTCGGTTTGTGCAACGCCCCAGCGTGTTTCCAACATTTCATGAATGACATTTTCCGAGACCTTTTGGACCGCTATCTGGCGGTCTACCTTGATGACCTGTTGATTTTTCTCCAGACCAGGCGACCCATGATCGCCATGTCAAAGAGGTGCTCCTGCGACTGCGGGCACATGGACTCTATGCCAAGTTGGAGAAATGTGCTTTTGACTTGCGTGAAGTGGACTTTCTGGGCTACCGTATCTCTCCTACGGGCATTGCCATGGATGACACCAAGGTCCAAGCAGTGGTCGACTGGGCACCTCCTGCTAGCAAAAAAGACATTCAAAGATTCCTGGGCTTTGCCAACTACTACAGAAAGTTCATTCCTGACTTTGCCAAGTGGGCTGATCCGATCACCCAGTGTTTGCGGGGAAAGGTGCCGTTCCGGTGGACGCCGGAGGCGGATGTGGGGTTCCGCAAGTTGAAGCAGCTGTTCACCACTCAGCCGCTTTTGCAGCACCCCAACCCCCGCACCCCTTTCATCGTCCAGGCCGATGCTTCGGATGTGGCGGTGGGAGCGATCCTGCTTCAGCCTCAGGGGACGGATTTGTTGCCCTGTGCCTACTATTCCCGGCAGCTGACGGCTCCGGAAAAGAACTACACCATTTGGGAGAAGGAACTTTTGGCCATCAAGGTGGCGTTTGAAGTCTGGAGACACCTGCTGGAAGGGGCCAAGTTCCCGGTGGAGGTTCACACCGACCACCGGAACTTGGAGCATCTGAAGTCCCAGCGCAAATTGAACCAGAGGCAACAGAGATGGTCCCTGTTCTTTGAGCGATTCAATTTCCGCATTCACTATGTGACCCCCAAGCAGACCAAGCAAGCTGATGCCCTGTCCCGGAAGCCGGAGTATGTCCGCGGCGGGGAGGCCCTCGCCGAGCAGCCCCTGCTCAAAGCGGAGAACTTTGCGGCCGCCCGAACGGCCCCCGCGCCGGCGGCCCCGCTCGGGCCCGTGGATAAGCGGCCGTTGAGTGTGCGGGTCCAGGCCCGCCAACGGACCGACCCTTGGGTGCGTGAGCAGTTGGCCAAGGGGGTGCAGGCTCCGTTTCAGGTGCGGAACGGGGTGCTCTATCATCGGGACTCTGTTTACGTTTCTCCGGGCCCTGAGCGGGGGGATATCCTCAAGCTTTGCCACGACTCTAAGGCGGCGGGCCATTTTGGGCTTTTCAAGACGCTGCAGCTGGTCCTACGGGATTTTTGGTGGCTTAAAGTGCGGAGGGATGTGGAGGACTATGTGGGATCCTGCCCTGTGTGCCACCGGGCAAAGAATCAGGGGGGCAAGCCGGCGGGCTTGCTCCAGCCTCTTCCGACTCCTTCCGCTCCCTGGAAGATGATTTCGGCTGATTTCATCACCGATCTTCCCAAGTCCAAGGGCTTCACCACGATCCTGGTCGTGGTGGACTGTTTCACCAAGATGGGACACTTCATCCCCTGTGTGGGGGTGCCTACTGCCAAGGAGACTGCTGATAGGTTTGTGCAACATGTGTTTCGCTGCATGGACTTCCACAGAGCCTGGTGACGGACCGGGCACCCAATTCACTTCCCAGTTCTGGAAGGCTGTCCAGAAGCTGCTGGGGATTGATGTGCGGATGTCCACGGCTCACCACCCGCAGACCGATGGGCAAACCGAAAGGGTTAATGCCACTTTGGAGCAGTATCTGCGCTGCTATGTCAACTATCAGCAAACCAACTGGGCGTCCTTGTTGTCTTTGGCAGAGTTTGCTTACAACAATGCGACGCAGGAATCCATCAAAGAGACTCCTTTCTTTGCCAACTATGGACACCACCCTCGGTTCTACCCTCCGGTGGACCCGTCTGGGGACGTTTCGGAGGCTAAGGATTGGCTCCAGGAGCTCACTGCGCTTCAAGACTTGCTACGTACTCAATTGGACCAGGCGAAGGCCGACTACAAGCGGATGGCTGATCGGCGGCGCCAGGAGGGTCCTGCGATTCTGGTGGGGGATAAAGTTTGGCTGTCCACCAAGAATCTGCCCACGCAACGCCCCAGCCGCAAGTTGGATGCCCGGTTTTTGGGGCCCTTCAAAGTTTTGGAGCGGGTGGGGCCTGTTTCCTTCAAGCTCCAGCTCCCTGCGGACATGAAACTCCACCCGGTGTTTCATCGCTCCTTGCTCCGCCCGCGAAGGGTGCGGCCTGATGTGACGCAGCCGCCTCCTCCCCCCTGTGATGCGGGAGGGCGGGGAGGAGGTCGAAGTGCAGGACATTTTGGATGCCCGCATCCGGTACAGGAAGTTGGAGTATTTCATTGACTGGAAAGGTTTTGGCCCGGAAGAGCGTGCTTGGGTCAAGGCTCGCGACGTCCACGCGCCGGAGTTGGTGGCCCGTTTCCATCGCAAGTATCCTGACAAGCCTAAGCCCGGGGCGGCCAGGGGGCCCTGAGGGGGGGATAGTGTAGCACCCATGGGCCCGTTCGTGCCAATGGGAGGGGGCGAGGCACCGGGGGTCCCGATGCCATTAGGTCCCGTACAGGCTGAAGGGGACTCGGAGGATGAGTTGGAAGGCCCAGACCAAGACTGGACAGCAGTGCAATTGCCCAGTCCACCTGCAGAGAGCTTAGCCTGGGATTTCGAGTGGGAGCATTCTCCCGGAGAAGGAGCGGACCAGGTGGAGATGGGAGGCAGCGAAGCAGATAGCGGAGATAGTTATGAGTTCCCAAACGGCCGAGGTTCCCAAGACCTGGCCGAACAGCAGATGGAGGCCAGCGGCTGGGAAAGTTCGGGAGGCTGCTTCTCAAGGAGATAGCGATACTGAACTGGAAGAGCGGGGCCGTTCCCATAACAGACGCAGGGACATAGAGCAGGGCAGGAGGAGCTGGCATCTGTCCCTAGATCGTCACCGTTCGGAAAGTAGAGACTGGAGACGCCGGGCCCTAGATCGTCGAGGGGCCCGGCCGAAGGATTAAGAACGGCCCCGTGGGAACTGATCCTCAGTTCTCCGGCCACGTCTGATCTGAAGGGCGTGAAAGCGGAGTGAACCACGGAGCCTAGTTTGGCTCGCCTTGGACCAAGTCCTGACCTTGCTATTGATTCGCATTGCTGCGGATACCTTGCTTCAATCCGGAGTGAATCCGGAACCCTTGCCAAGCCCTTTGCCACGATTGCTTTTGGAACTATCCTTTGGAACTTTGCCTTCTTATTTGGACTACAGCTTTGCTGATTGCCTTGTTCTTAATCTCTCAATGAGAATTGCCTTTTGGACTATTTTATATTCAATAAAACTAGTTAGCCTTTGCTACGTCTCCGTGTGTGTGTTAAAGGGGCAGTTCTAAGTCGGTGTTCGTGACATATATTTACTAGGAAATATCATACTTGCTGTGAAATGTAGTGCCATCAGGTTCCTGAAAGTCAGAAAAGCCTCAGTTCATGGAGGTTCATGCATAAATATGTTCCATCCATGTATGCAACTGGGCCCTTTGTGGCACAGTGGGTTAAACCGCTGAGCTGCTGAACTTTCTGACCGAAAGGTTGTTGGTTCAAATCTGGGGAGCGGTGTGAGCTCCCACTGTTAGTCCCAACTTCTGCCAACTTAGCAGTTCAAAAACATGCAAATGTGAGTAGATCAATAGGTACCGCTTCTGCAGGAAGGTAACAGCGTTCCATGCAGACATGCCGGCCACATGACCCAGGAGGCATCTACTGATAATGCCAGCTCTTCGGCTAAGAAATGGAGATGAACACCACCCCCCAGATTTGGACATGACTAGACTTAATGTCAGGGGAAGCTTTTACCTTGTATGCAAATATCCCAATAGTGGGGCTGAAAGTGGTGAGGAACCCCTTCATGTGAGCATGAAGACAAATGGAAAGATAGTTTCTAAAAGCAACCATCATTACTCATGCTTATCCCCTTGCATGTTGGAATCAGTGGGGATACTGATACTGGGAAAAGATACTGGTTTATTTTTGCTTTACAAAGACAGATGGAATAGTCAAATTCCCAAGAGTCTTCAAGACATAAACATTCTTTAGGATTCAGTGCAATTCAGCTGCACTGGAAGGGGCACCTCATCATTCAACTTCTTTTTTCTTGTAACATCTACAGCCAGTCCATATGAGTTGGAGGAACTCTCTCCATTGTTTGATTTGAACTAACTCTCCCTTGCTAGGCAATAATACTTTGAGCAGTAAAATAACTATTGGTTATAAGACCTTCAAACCAATAATATCAATTAAAAGTACAGTAATGGTGGTCTTTAAAATAATAATAATAATAATAATAACTATAACAAAATGCTGGGTGAATAAAGGAGTTTGAAGAAAAATTCTCACAGAACAAAATGGAACAGATGGAAATAACTGAAATTATCAGGAAACAAGTGCAAAAAGTCAAGAAGTGGACATTGCCTGGAAGCGATCAACTACATGGATTTTGGCTAAAATATCTGACTAGTCTACATGGAAAAATGGCCCAACAATTCAATGGGATGCTGCAAAAAGGAAGTAGACACTTGGGAAGTGTTCGACCTGTGATTTTTGACACGAAATCCAGCATATAGATCTCGTCTGCTGTGACATACTGTGTTTTTATGTCAGTAAAATAATAATTTATTATTTATTTATTTATTCGATTTTATATTCCGCTCCTCCCTGCAGGCTCGGGGCAGTTTACACAATTTCTTACCCACCTCTCCCCATCTCTCAAGGTGGGGCACAACATGGGCCAGCTTTAGCACAGTAGGTTAATCACCAGCTGCAGCTGCAGTAAATCTTGCCAACCAAAAGATTAACAGTTCGAAGCCGGGTCAGGGTGAACTCCTGACCTTCAGCCCAGCTCCCTGCCCACCTAGTGGATCGAAAACAGCAACATGAGTAGATGAACAGGAACCACATTAGGCGGGAGGTATTTTAGGCACAGCATTTTGAAGGGAAGTTTACAAAAGTTTACAAAGAAAGAAAGCTCTTTGGTAGGGTGATGGGGCACCAGCACCCCCTGTGGCCGGAACCAAGCACAGCCTGCAAAGATGCCAAACGATGAGGGGGGAAAGCCTATATATACCTCTATCTGTTGTTTGTCTTGTCATGGTGTGATTGGCATTGAATACGGTATATGTGTTCTGTGATCTGCCCTGAGTCCCCTTTGGGGTGAGAAGGGCAGAATATAAGTACTGTAAATAAATAACAGTTAAAAACACAATCATAAAATGTGTAAAATACATATATAAAATACACAGAACAGATATTAAAATACAATCAACACAGGATATGTGTTTAACATTCATAGATAAAAATGTTAAATACAGTATGTTCTCTTTTCTCTCACTGGTGTAATATTAGCAACTATTGTCTGAGTTGGTGAATGTTTTTCCTATACCTGATTCAGATTATCCTGTGCACAGCTTTGATGGAAGAAAGCGGATGATCCTGAGCACAATTTCGTGGATGGGAGGCAAGAATCCCTTTTTGGGAATAGCTTACATAACAGTTGGCTCTATATGCTTTTTTCTCGGAGTAGTGCTATTATTCATACATCACAAATATGGAAATCGGAACAATAGTGCGGACATTCCCAATTAATCCTACTTCTCCAAATCACATGTACTGCATGTGCATCAAGGCCAGTCCACAGTGGACACAGCTTTTCAAAGCTGTCCCTGGTAAATGTTACTCGTGACCCAGAATGCATAAGTATATATGAAGCCTTCTTTCCTTGACAGTGGATTGACATGAAGATAAAAGTTAACTTAAATAATAAAAAAGAAATCTGCAGGTTAGCAGATTTTGGACATTTTCCTCTTGATGGACAAGTGCCATGATGCGCATATAGTCTTACCTGCTTTCCTCATCTGCTGCTTGTTCATGTGCTTTGTAATTTATCAGTACTGTGTACAGACTGTGTGACAAGGATGTGTTTAGGATAGAGTAGCTTGTTAATATTTTGAGGCTATATGAAAGCGCTGGTGCTACTGGAAGAAAAAGAGCTGTCCACTGTTTTGTCACACAAAACATTGTCCGCATGAGCTTCATCTTCCCTACAGCACTTACTGCATTTAACATACCCAACTCATTCCGCATTGAGCCCGGCTACATGTTTCAAGGTCAGGCTATGTTTTGCCAAGTGTGCTATGCAAGTGAAATTGTGCAAGAAGCTTTCCTGTTAATGAGTGACTCTTAAAAGCTGCTCTCCATACGGAAGTAACTACAATATGTGATGCTCTTTCATTAAATAGAATGTGCTTTTCTCTTACACCCAGCACTTTGCGTGATTCAAATCTCTTATCATGTCTTCTGCAGAATTGGGGAGATTCTTTTCCAGAGCTGGGCACGACTATGTGTCAAGCTCAGAACTGGTCTCCTTTGATTCAAAGCAAGGTGTATTCACAATTCATCATAGCCTTTCTAATATTTCTAATTCAGATGAAGCAACTTCCAAGAGTTTCCCAGCTCCTTAACTCAAGTTCCTCTGCTCCTCAGATGTAGCTTAGCTTGCCGGTAGAAAGTGAGCAATAAACTGCTGTGGTGGCATAAGTGGGGACATTTGCATCTTGCAGTTTTGCAGTCAACTTTGTCCAGATTTTAAGAATCCAGTCCAGTGATAATAGAATTATATATATATTGAATTGCTATGTACATGGAGATTATATTACATGAAAATGGTCTGTCTGAATATTTGCTATTGAATAAATTCTGTTTTTGTTTATGAAAATATCAGCAGAAATGTGATCTTTGAAAATATTTTGGGTGGGAATCAAGAGGACTGGGAAAAATCTGTCAACAAGGACCTGGATATGAAAGCCTCTTGATATAGCTATATTACACTCACACTTTTCATTCTAAGAGACATTTTTCAATATGGAACTATTTGAAAATCAAAGTAATACATCAAAAATAGGTGTACAAACAACTCTGTATAAGGGGTTTGAAGCAGAAATCTCATAGTGGCACTACAGACTAATACATTGTTTAGGGTCCTCTACAATGCCTTTATTTTATAGTCCATCCATCCCATCCCCCAGTAACTGACACACTCACTGCAAAACCCTCTTCTGATTATAGGATTTCTTTCCACTTTGTTTTCCTATTTGCTGTTCACATTGTCTGTTTTCATAAGTTGGAACAAAACTTCTGGAACAGCTTCATGGCTACTCAATGCTATTCAGGCTTGCTAACATTCACACTTGCAGGCGAAATGTCAGGAGAGAATGCTACGGGAACATGACCATACAGCCTGAAAAGCTCACAGCAAACCAACAACCATTTTTATTTGTTATCCACTTTCCCTAGGGGGAGGTGTACAACATGGTTAAAACAGACAGATAAACTATAATACTATTAAAATACACATAATACAGATGGACACAAATACAAAAAAATTATCACAGTTTAAAATTAGGTAGGTGGAAGGAGATATGTCCAGCTGTGCCTTGAATTCTGACTTATTCTACAGTTTTTGGATGGCCAATGAATAGGTCCTCTGGGTGACAGCTGCCAGTCAGTTTCTGGACTGGAGTAGAACACTGCCCGCAACCACGCCCCCCAGAACACCTCAGTCTTAAAGGGGAGATTTGGGGGCGATCCTGTTGGTAAGCTGAAGCCAAACCATCTAGGGGTTTAAAGATCAAAACCAACACCTTGTTCTTTGCCTGGAAACGAATTGGCAACCAGTGGAGTGACTTCAATATGGGCATAATGTCCGATCCTAGATGTTCCTGTAACCCAGGTGTTCTCAAACCTTTTCAGCCATAGGGACCTTTTTGAAGTAGAACCCCAAAAATGTGTATATATTATATTATAATATATAATATGTATATAAATCAGTCATGGACAAACTTTTTGACACATTGTGTTTTAAAATTTGACAGTCGGGCCGGGTCAGTAGCAGATGGATAAGAGTGTGTGTGTGAACTAATTGGAAAAAATGATTCCTATGCACACTGCACATATCTCAGTAGAGCAAAAAGAAAGAAGGAACAATGCAACATGTGAAGAACAATTTTAGCCAATATAAACTTAACAATATTTCGGTCGAAGATCCCAAGGATGATCCAATCCAACTCCCTTCTACCATGCAGGAAAAGCACAATCAAAGCACCCTCAACAGATGGCCATCCAGCCTTAATAATAATAACTAGCTGACCCATGCACGCTTTGCTGTGCCATATGCCATTCTCTCTCTCTCTCTTTCTCTGTATCTCTCTCTCTCTGTGTCTCTCTCTTTCTCTCTGTCTCTCTGTCTCTCTCTCGGTCTCTCTGTCTCTCTCCCTTTATCTCTCTCTCTCTGTCTCTTTCTGTCTTGTCTGTCTCTCTCTTTCTGTCTTTCTATCTCTCTCTTTCTCTCTCTGTTTCTCTCTCTGTCTGTCTCTCTCTTTCTCTCTGTCTCTGTCTCTCTGTCTCTCTCTCTGTGTCTCTTTCTCTGTCTCTCTGTCTATCTCTCTCTCTGCCTCCCTCCCTCCCTCTCTCTCTCTCTCTCTCTCTCTTTATCTCTCTGTCTCTCTTTCTCTCTGTAAGGCGAGGGGGAGGCGGAAGGAGGAGCCGGAGGAGGAGGGCCTGAGGATGAGGGAGGGAGACGCCTCCTCCTCCCTGTCCGGCCCCCTCCCTTCCTGCCGCCGCCGCTGGTCCTGATCCCAGCGGCGAGGGGGAGGCGGAAGGAGGAGACGAAGGAGGAGGGCCTGAGGATGAGGGAGGGAGCCGCCTCCTCCTCCCTGGCCGGCCCCCTCCCCGCCGCCACCGCTGGTCCTGATCCCAGCGGCGAGGGGGAGGCGGCAGGAGGAGGAGGGCCTGAGGATGAGGGAGGGAGCCGCCTCCTCCCTGCCGCCGCCGCTGGTCCTGATCCCAGCAGCGAGGGGGAGGCGGAAGGAGGAGGCGGAGGAGGGCCTGAGAATGAGGGAGGGAGCTGCCTCCTCCCTGGCTGGCCCCCTCCCTCCCTTCCCGTGGAATCTTTGGAATCGGGCCGCTGCGCTCTGGCTGCCATATACGACGCAGGGCAGGAGCAGCAGCGAGGCCTATCCGCCTCCTCCGGGCTCTTCTCCCGCCCAGCTGGAAACAGTCCATGGAGGCCCCTCCTCCCTCCTCCTTGGGCCGTCCTCAGTCTGTGGAATCGGGCTGCTGCGCTCTGGCTGCCATGCGCGAACGTTAGAAACGCGCGCTGGCAGCGAAGAGGCAGGGATGCCAGGTACGTTGCCCGATTTTTGGGGGTTGTGTTTGGGGGTATTGCGAGGTATCTAGGGTGGGTTTTTTTGGCCGTATAGGTACCTCGTGGTATGGTGGAATGTGTTGCCAATTTTCGTGCTTCTGAGGCTTATAGTTTAGCTGTATTTGCCGGGATGCACAACGTGTCAAAAATACAGTATATATATAGATAATAATAGGAGCAACCCCAGGAGCCATCCCATTCCTTTCTGCCATTCAGGAAAAGCACAATCAAAGCACTCCCTGAGCAGTGGGAGAGAAAAATGCTTTTGGCGGTAAGGGAAGCAAGGAAAAATACTTTTGGTAGCAACCCCCCCCCCCCCCCAGGGAAAAAGGTTTTTGGCAGCAAAGGAGCTGGGGGGAGGGAGAGGAGCAGGAAAGAGGAGGGAAAGCTTTGCGGGGGGGGGGGAGGGGGATGACCACCTTAAAGCCCCTCAGTATACTTCGCGGAGCCTCAAGGCTCCTATTATTCTAAAACAAGTTCAAAGCAAAACATTAAAGTGCCATAACCAGCAAAAGACCTTTCAGCTCAAGACAAAAACAATTTTAAAATGATTCGAATAGTGTACTACAGGGGTGCTCACACTTTTTAAGCATGCGAGCTACTTTTTTTAAAAAGTGAAGATCTACCTTGCACGCGCGCACACCATCCGCGTGCCGCTCCTCCCGCGGGGCATTGCAGAGGGCGAGGGAGCCCGAGGCAGAGCCTTCAAAGGCTCCTCACTCTCCCCCGCTCCCGCTGCTGGCTCCTCCCGCGGGGCATTGCAGAGGGCAAGGGAGCGCTAGGCGGAGCACTCGAAGACTCCGTCTCGCACTCCCTCGCCCTCTGCAATGCCCTGTGGGAGGAGCCGGCAGCGGGAATGAGGAAGCGCGAGGCGGAGACTTCAAAGGCTCCTCCTCGTTCTCCCCCACTGGCTCCTCCCATGGGGCATTGCAGAGGGCGAGGGAGTGCTAGTCGGAGCCTTCGAAGGCTCTGCTTTGCGCTTTCTCCTTCCTGCAATGCCCAGCTGGCGGAAAAAGCACCGCGGGAGCGGAGGCCAGTGGCGGGAGCGCCCCATCCAGCTGGCGATGCCTGAAGATCACCTGGAGGAGGGCCGAAGATCATCTAGTAGGTCGCGATCGACCTAATGAGCACCCCTGGTGTACTATGTTTGATGCCTAAAGACACCACTTTGTGACATTTTAATTGTCATATCTTGATCTCATGTTTTGGCCCTGAAATCCTGCCTAAATGCATGCCATGCCTAAAGATATTCTTCTTACATAGCTGAATTCTGTTCTTTTTCAATAGTATGAAATGCATCTTTGTGTAAGTACTATTTAATTGGCCTTGAAAATCTATTCATTCTAGAAATCATGAAAATGTATCCTTACCCCAATTGTAGTCCCACTGCTTTGGGCAACTTGCAAGTAAATTTAAAAAGACTAAAATATCTCAGAAAAACTTATGGAGATGTTGATGCAAAGCTTGCATGGTTTTCAAAACTGTTTTTCTAATGAACTTCCTGATTCACAGTGTAAATGAGTAAATCCAATTGTTTTTAAAGCAAGTTTATGCAGGTGTTAGCTTTATATTTCGGTTTTTAGAAACTGAATCACAGAAGAAAATATAAAAAGATTTCAATTGGACAGTAATGAAGCAACCATGTAATACTGAAAACATGTCTGGTGTGGTTGCAAGGTGACCCTCCTAAACCAAGGGTCATCCAATCTGTTTTGTGCAGATCTCTATTGAAAGTTACAGCTCTTTATATGCAAATGTAAATGTAAACGAGGAGCATCTTGGTCTTCCAGTTCTGTGCGTTTTTTTACACTCAGATTTCAAGGGATCTTTATAGCATCAAACTAAAGGAGAACTGGTTTCTCAGGATGTTTGAGTCAATTAATTAATTACACACCACAGTGGTGCTTTCCTATCCTTTCCCAACTATTAATTAACTCACTAATGCTAGTATAGATATGTGAGTATCCACTTGTCAAATACTTCCTTGCTTAGTATGATGTCAGGCACTTCTGTTTCCTTATGTGCATCTATTTACATATTGGTATTCTGAGAATTAAATTGCTTATGATGAAAGAATATCTGAATCAGAAAAGGTAATCACTTAGCACATTGTGGATTTTTTAAAACTTCTGCTGGATTCCCCCCACCCTTCCAGGTAACAGTTTTGCCACAAACCAACTAAATTCAGTTTAAATGACCACTGTTATCCTGCTTTTGACAGCAGTACATTATAAGATGGAAAATATACTTTATGATGCATCTAACTATAGAATTAATGTAGTCTGAGACCACATTAACTGTCATGGATCTATGCTATGGAATCCTGGGAATTCTGGGTTTTTAGCCTCTACCAAAGAAGTAGTGACATGGTTCACTGCGTCCTGCTTTTTAATCGAAAATGAAATGGACTCTCAGCCAAGGGGAGAGCTGTTTCTGAGACTCCAAGCAAGGAGGGGAAAGCAGACATGCTTGGCACATGGCACACATGCGTGGACAAGGGGGGGGCATGTGAGGCTGGAGGGAGGCTTACACCAGCGAGTCCCTTCAAGGCAGGGGGGGAAAGCGCCGGCGTGACATGGGACTGAGAGTGGCCCAGCAGCATCAGGAGGAGGAGCAGTAGCAGAAGCATCTTAGGTAATTTGTAATGCTATTTATTAGGGAAAGAAACAGTCTTTCCTTTTGATTTTTATTAATGCTCCCATAATAGAAAATGCATAAGGATGTGGGTGAACTACAACTCCTAAAATCATGAGTCAACCCTCTCCAAAGTTGGCCACATTGGGTCTGTGTGTCAAATTTGGTCCAGATCCATCATTGTTTGAGTCCTCAGTTCTCTCTGGATGTAGGTTAACAACTCCAAAACTCAAGGTCTATACCCACCAAACTCTTCCAGTATTTTCTGTTGGTCATGGGAGTTTGTGTGCCAAGTTGGGTTCAATTCCATCATTGATGGATGTGCCATCGCACCCGGGCTGTAAATACTCAGTGATGGACAAGGATGAGGTCTCTTTATACCGGGGGATTGCTTCTTGCCTTCCTTTAGAGGCTTAGGGCTCCCAAGGACCAAGCTGGACACTCTAGTGAGTGATCATCAGGTGTGCCTTGGGAAATTGGAACCTCCAGGAGGAGGGGGAGGGGGGAGAGTCTAGTGTGTTGAAGTATAAAAACCCTAAATGAAGCAGCAAATTAGGGAGTTATGGAACTCCGAGTGGCAAATTTACTTTTACTAAGGCTACCTGGACGTGCGGGTACAAGGATGAGGAAAACTCACGACAACTGTGAAGTAGATGAAATCAAAATGGTTTATTGATGACACCAGCTGGTGGGTTTTTGCCAGCAGAACACGGCTGCAATCAGGGGCAAAAGGCCCCGGTCATTCTCAGTACAAAACATTTATACCCCAATGGAGGCATCTCGGATAAGCCCGCCCTTCTTCATAGATTTTACACAATCATAATTGGCTGGTGTCTCATGGCATTTCATTAATCCAATTAAACATTGCATTTCCATTAGCATCACATCTAAAAGTCCCACCTATGTATGAGAACAATAGTCATTTCTACGTTATTTCTTTCTCACAGTACATATCAGCAGCCTGGGACGTTCGTGTACTCGGTTTGCAACATTTCACATTCTGCCTCTCTGCCAACAAAGGATGGGGCTGAATCACTCCATACATGCGCAGTTCTTTCCTCTTTTTGGCACTAACATCTTCCATTAGCACATCCTGTACTGTTAGACCAATCTAAGCCTACGTTATCTCACGTTAGGCACAGAGTGCGTATCAGCAAGTCACAGTATAGATTAGAAGCATCAATCACAGTGTTATTTTCACGGAACAAGTGCCTGCCTGATTCTTGGCACAGAAACCCACTTTTCAAAGCTCTACACGTGTGCAGCATCACTCTCTGACTGTACTCCTGCACGGAAAGTACCAAAAACCGCTTTATAAGAAACCTACCTCGATAAAGGCACAAAATTACAAACACCCCCCTCTCCACCCGTTGTCTACTTGGTCTCTCCCTCTCCATGCATTGGGAAGGCCCGCCTCCCTTTCCCCAAGTAGAGACCTCCTCTTGCCTCCTGGGGGTTCTGTGTGGGAAGTTTGGCCCAGTTCTATCATTGGTGGGGTTCAGAATGCTCTTTGATTGTAGGGGAACTATAAATCTCAGCAACTACAACTTCCAAATGTCAAGGTCTATTTTCCCCAAACTCCATCTGTGTTCACATTTGGGCATATTGAGTATTCATGCCAAGTTTGTTCCTGATCCAACATTGTTTGAGTCCACAGTGCTCTCTGAATATAGGTGAACTACATCTCCAAAACTCAAGGTCAATGCCCACCAAACTCTTATAGCATTTTCTCTTGGTTATGGGAGTTCTGTGTGGGAAGTTTGTGTCTTTCTGCCATTCCTGCCAGGATATTTATGTTGAGTTCATCGAAACAGGCCCAGGTTTCACACTGAGTGTATAAATACATTTAAAAACATATTAACTATATGTATGACTGTGTTAAGAGTGTCATTTTGTGTCATTTTGGTTGGTGGTGTGCCCCAGGATTTTGCAAATGTAAAAAGTGTGCCGCGGCTCAAAAAAGGTTGAGAAACACTGCTCTAGTTAACTCAAACAGACTTTATTTATTCATAACATGAGTTAACTCAACTCAGGCACTTCGCTTAGTTCCCCGAAAAGATAAAGGAAAGATCTTACTTTACAATCTCTCCGTAGCTTTAGTCCAGGAAGTTATAGCCGGATGGCTTTCCAAGTCCTCTCCTTCTCTACAGCCTCAAGGTAAGGACACTCAAAGCCCCAGCCAGATGGCCTATATTGAAGGATGAAACCTTCCTCTGGATGCCAACTGACTGGTTTGAAGGTGCTTGAGACTCCTCAGAGCTACCCAAACTTCTGGTATGCTGGGCTTTCTGTTTGAGTCCCAAGAAAAGTCAGTCTGCTGTTGGAAGATAGCCTGACCAAGGCATGGCCTGGCAAACCTTCAGTCACTTCCCCTCTGGAGAAATCCTGGTGGTTTAATGAATATAAAAATGGCATTCTTTTTCAGATACCTAGGAAAGGGGGGTGGAACAAACTCAACAGGGATCTGTGAACGATGATTGACAGGTACTAGGGACCAATCAATGCAACCTCACCTTTAACAAACTGTACAAGCTGCAAAACACATCTTAACAAAACAAAGCTTTACAAACTCAAGAACCTTTATGCAGGGGCGCTTGCAGCACCGTCACAGTAGAGTTCAGAATGCTCTTTGGTTGTCTGTTAACTATAAATCGCAGCAACTACAACTCCCAAATGACAAAATCTAAATTTTGAGTCTGAATTTTACTTAGGAAATGAAAATCTAAGGGAGAGGGGTATGACCAAACGCGGTTAAAGGATATAACACAACGTCTGGCCGGTGGCGTCGTGGGTTTAACCGCTGAATTGCTGAGCTTGATGACAAAAAGGTTGCAGGTTTGAATCTGGGGAGTGGCATGAGCTCCCGCTGTTAGCCCGAGCTTCTGCCAACCTAGCAGTTCGAAAACATGCAGATGTGAGTAGATCAATAGGTACCGCTGTGGCAGGAAGGTAATGAAGCAGAAACCGGGAGTTCTAGAACTCCAAGTACCAAGTTAACCTTACCAACGCTGCCCGAATGTGCGGATACAAGGATGAGGGAGAACACGTGACAACTGTGAAGTAGGGTGAAAAACAAAAAGGTTTATTTTCTATCACCAGCTGGTGGGTAATTCGCCAGCAGAACACAGCTGCAGGTAGGGGCAAAAGACCCCGATACATTTCATACAAAGATATTTATACCTCAATGGAGTCCATCCAGTTAAACCCACCCCTTCTTTATGGTAAAAACAATCATAATTGGCTGGTGATTTCTGTTGTTACATGACATTTCATTAATCCAATAAACATTACTCAAATCATTTACATCATTCCTCTGTCATCACTAAATATGAGAACAATAGCCATCTATAAGGTAATTCTTTTCTCACAGTGCAAGCTATCCATGTTGGGCCTCTGTTCTTTTAACTTGCAACATTAGTTCCGGGCTTCCTGCCAGCAGAGAAGGTAGGACTATTGCCATGCGCACTGGTGTTTTCCATTCACATTAAGAATCCCATTTACTTTCATAGCTCAAACTGCACTGTATTCCCACTCATCTAGCATATATGGTATAAATTGGCACAGAGTGGATTAAAATGCATTTAATCAGGGTGTTAGTCTTCCATAGCATGTGCCTGTTTGATTATT